>JADRCH010007933.1:0-10672 GCA_019843965.1 Rhynchomys soricoides
CTCAGCATTACGTGTGAGATTTCTATTCCATCTCTATGATTTCATAGTTGAAAGAAGAGACTTTAAAAGAATCAAACCTATGACTTAAAGTCAAAAGCTCCAAATAATGTACAAAATATGATGTTTCAGCAAAATTTTAAAATAAAATAAGAGAAATTAAATTCATATAGTATTTTCAAAACACAGTCCAAATGAGAAATAGCAAGCTAAATGTCTCTAATGTAAATAAATACTGATATATCAAAGATGGAATAATTTGAAGAATAGCAATAAGATCATATATACATCAATAATTAACACATATAGTTCATTTAAGCATAATGTGGATATGTAAATCAAATGTTCTAATTCATATACACTATATTTAAAATTGATTAATATTTTGGGTAATGTAAGATATATAAGGTACATGATATTCATATATGATGGACATACAAGATAATCTGAGTTTTAGGTTTACTCCAATCAATTTTCAAATGTGTCTCATTCATGAATGAATTTTCTCTTGAGTAACTTATTCATTGCCTCTTTTTCATCTTTGTTTCTCAAACTGTAGATGATAGGATTCAGCATGGGAATCACAATGGTGTAAAATATTGACACTACCATGTCACGTTAAAGTGTGTAGTTAGAACTAGGTCTCACATACATGAAAAGGATTGTCCCATGAAAAATGGACACACCTGTTAGGTGAACACCACATGTAGAAAATATTTTCCTCCTCCCTTCAGCTGAATTAATCTTCAGAATGGCAACAGGATAAATCCATAAAAGACCAGGACAATGAGTATGGTGATGAATTCAATGGAGCCTGCACAGTAGAAGAGCAGAAGTTGATTTGTGTGAGTGTCAGAACAAGAAAGTGCAAGCAATGGAGGAATATCACAAAAAACATGCCTAATTTCATTGGATCCACAGAAAGAAAGGATAAAAGTAGCCTGTGTATGTATCATGGCATGTAAAATTCCAACAGTATATGAAGCAATAATGAGTGGTAAATAGACCCTTGGCAACATTCTTACTGCATACAGAAGTGGGCTGTAGATTGCCAAGTAATGGTCATAAGCCATTGCTGCCAAAAGGAAGCATTTTGTGGTTCCAAATGTAACAAAGAGAAGCATCTTTGTTGCACATCCAACAAATGAAATGGATTTATTTTTTGAAAAAAAACTGACCAACATTTTGGGAGTCAGTACTGTAGAAAAGCAGGCATCCAACGATGATAAAACAGTCAGAAAATAGTACATGGGGTTGTGGAGCCGTAAATCCTCAATGACCAATACAACCAAACTTAAATTTCCAATCAAAGTTACAACATATATTGCAAGAAAAAAGATAAATAAAAATATGTTCATGTCAACATCATCTGTGAATCCCAATAGTCTAAAGACAGTGATTTCACTCACATTGTTCACCTGGAGAGTTTCTACATTCATATCTGACTGAGTCCTTGGAATTTCTAGTTTTACTTACAGATTCTAAAGACAACAGCATGTAGAATTAAAATCAACTCATTCATATCCTCTCCATATTTTGAAACATTATTGTTATCGGTGATATTTTCAGTAAAGTGAGTCTGAGTAGATGCATTACTCTGTTTAAATAAATTGAAGAAAGATTATTTTTCAGTTGTTGAAAAATTTCTTAGGTTAAAAATAGCCAATGCAGCTATGTTAATTCCAGTTCTTTCCATAAACCAAACATAACTCTTCTCTATTAACTAGAAGTGAGATAATGTGTGTTCACAAGTCCATAAGTAAATTGTGCCATGTTTTGTCACAAAAGCATCTTGATACAGGTTTCAGACACTTTTCTCTTCCCACAATCATGAAAGCCTCAGTGATGGACAAAGATACATTTCTGAAGAAGTTGAATATTCTTTGAAATCTGTAAAAGAAAAAGGTTTTTCTTTGCTATGACTTATTTTTGTCCTTGTTGTTTATTACTGTTTTATTTTAAATGCAACAATCAACACTTGTTAATTTGTGGACTCTTGATTTTTCACTTTCTTGTATTTTAGTGACATTTATTAGATAATATGCTAATTACTATGCAAGTCATTAAAAGATTTGGGTGAAAAATAATTCATTGACACATTACAAAAATTATACGGGTCTAAAGAAGTATCTGAAAGTGCTCTAATGAAGTATCTGAAAATGCTATGAATAATCCATTACTCAAAAAATACCAAGAGAATTACTTACACATAGTGATTTGTTTCTTAAGTAACAAAAACACAAACACAGCACAAACATTTACAACCAAAATGTTCAATAATCATTATGTTGTAGAAGAGTACTTCTGTTGCTGAAATTAAAATAGTAGATTTCATGTCATTTTCAAATGAAGAATGATAACACATGATAGTATTGCGCTCAACCAGTATTCAAGAGGCCCAGATGCAGTTCTTCATGCAACTACAAGCAGAAAGAATGTATTTTAAAGATATTTTGTGTTTCTTAACCTATTATCTGTGTACTGAAAAAGATGGACATCAGAGAAATGTGACTATTCCATCAGACTGCTGCTGGGAGAAGGAAAATTTATCAAACAAAAGGAAAACCTGTCACCGTTAAACCAATTTCCCACAATTCTAACAACTTTTCAGTCCATTGTTTAGGATGGGCATAGAGCCCTGGTAATGATACAACCCTATAGGGACCAGGTAAACATGAATGCTCCTCTAGTTCTCTGTTTAACTTATGTTAGGGCTTTGAAGATGGACAGAAGGATATTGCAGAGGTTACAGAATCTCTTTTCTCTTCTTCTCTATGTGGTCACATTTAAAACACTTTTATTTTTACTCTTTCCTATTAATTTGACTGTGATTTTGGTAGCTGAACTTTACTTCTTTACTTACATACTGTGATAACAAATTTGGAAACACTAGTTCTGAAAAGAAAAAAAAATCAAGAATGATGTTGGAGTGTTCAGTATTGAGAGACTTTTTCTTTCAGCAGGACTTGTACCAACCTACATTTATCAGAGGGTAATATCTGTTGTGCCATGGGCTCAACTAATTGATTTTCATTCAATACTAAACACAGAGTTTTTTGTCATGTGGAAGCTTCAAATGGAAAAGGAGAGGGTTAATAAAGCCATTGAAAATTATTCTTTTTTCTAAAGAATGTTCTGCCTTTTAGTTGAAGATTTTTCTAGTATACCCAATCAATAGATTTGTAAGTATGGAATTATAAATAAACAAATAAAACATTGTTTTTCTTAATGCTACAAGATTCTTAATTTTAAATCCTAAGCTAATTTATACTGTCATGGTAAATTAACGTAACTCATGTGTTATACATAGCCATATAGAGCAATGCAGTAATTTATGTTTAAATACAGATATTTATAATCGTATTTATAAATATATATACACTTATTTTATTTTTATTTTATGTAGCTCTATGAGCATGTACCAAATGTGGAAAGATAACTAGAGTGGTCAAAATTGTATATCTTTGAGCTGGAGTTATAGGTGGCTCTGAGATAACTGATGTCAGTGCTATAAATTAAATTTGAATCCTCCCAGTAAGCAATCTTAAAGGTGGAGTCATCTCTCTAGCCCCTGAGTGACTGTATCAAAAAAGTATTTATAGGATTACAGATAAATATGCATGTGTATTAAAGGAACAGAATAAAGATTTTACTTTTTATTAACAATTATACTTGCTCAAACTATAGCTTTAAAGAATTGTGAAATATATAATAATTTTTTTAAACCCAGAACACAGTGTGAATTAGGTGAACAAAAACACAAGAAATTAGAAGCTATGCATGTAATTTTCAAGTGTCCTTCAGTTACTTAGTGTCTAGATAGGTGGGAATCTTTATAAAATACTCTTGGACATGTTGACTGATACTCAGAGAAACATTTTCTAGTATAGTAACAGTTTTCTTTCTTTACTTCTCAAAGAACTAATTATTTTGGAAGGTGACTCACTGTAGCAACTGTATAATTCACTGTGAGACAAAGGAGGGAGGCATGGCTGATAATAACTGGGCAATTTATATACCTTCTCTAAGGATCTCCAAACACAAACATGAAAGTTTCCACCAAATATTTTAGGAAGCTAGAATTAATTGTGTGTGTGCTTCTATCTGTGCCTGTGCCTGTGTGTGTGTGAATGTGTGTGTGATTGACATATTTGACACATGGTAGAAAGATCAAGATTTTAGAGATTTATTTTTATAAAATGTGGTAAACTACAAAACATAAAACACTAGACATAAGCAAAAACTGTATTTCTAGGGCAGAGTCCAAGAGGGGAAAAGTCATTATGAAACTATTATATAATTAGCTGTTGTTAGGGAAAAGGCATGTAAAGTTCATTTCCTATGTATACTTAAATCTTTATAAAAACATGCTAAAGAAATGATCAATATTGTTTAATTGATGAGAAAAGTTTTACTTGTTTAGTCTAAGAACCTGATATGGTTATACAGTTCACAGCAAAGATAGAATTCTTGTCCAATTTTTCTCTGAACACATTTAGACATAACATAACATCTGAATACTATTTCTCTAGAAACAGTATAAAAAAATTTCAATTTTTTTCACATATGTCACAAATTAGTCTTTGATTTAATTAATTTCCAGGAAGTACAATATATCCACACTATTTAAAACCTCAATAAGTTAAAATTGTAGTAAATATGTAAATTGGAAATAACCAAAGGCTGGTTTGTAGTTTTTCTTAATTATACATATATTCTTGAATAGTTTCTTCTTGTTGTGCTATGTTTTCTCAAGTGTGTTAAAGGAAATCCTTAACTTAAGTATGTGTGTGCAATATATGTGGGACATTCCACTTCTTTGCGTAGCTACATTTCTCAATAATAGTACAGAGCCATTCAATAATACTACACAGACATTTCAATTTTAATTGAAAGGTAATGTCTTCTAAATATTTCATTTGCAATAGGAAATTTTTCTTCTTACCTTTAGAAAATATGTTTCAGTCAACAGAGGCAAGGTGTAAACATTACATATTCCCTTCCTCATTATACTAGGCCCTTGAGCACCCCAGAGGTCCTCAGGTACTCCCCAAGGATGAACACACTGAAACTCATTAGGGAAAGAATAGTACCCATGTGCCAGTGTTTCCCTCATAGTAAGCAAGTGAATAACGTTCTAAAATGCAATTTTATTATAAAATCATACAAGTGGTTATAAGAATAAAAATTAGATATTGCAAATAATTAACCCTCAATAGAAAAAGTACATGCATGTGCCTGAAAAACAAATTTAATGAATAAAAACATAATTTTAGGTTTAATTCTGTGTCACAGACCTAGTAAATCCAAAAATTCAGGTTTCCATCTTAAAATATAATATTTATTACCAATTATCCTGTAAAAACATACACATAAAGATACGATAGACATAGCTTATTAGAGAATGTATAATCCTTCAATCAACATTACTAAATAAATGTGTAAATTTAATAACATTATACTTCTAATTCATAACATAGATTTAATAGTATATTAGGTAATGGATTTGATAATATACATGTGTTTATAATTAAGCACTATTCCTCTGAAAATAAACATTATGATGAAAATTATGGAAATGTATGAATAACTATACAATTATTTGAATTTGACATTATAATATTAGAATATTAGAATATCAGAAGTTCAAGGGTACATTTTAAGGCTGAGGAGAACTTTACATAGTTTGGATGCTAATCTCTCAATTTATGCATCTTAATGTACCTTAGTTTTTTTATAAAAATATTCTGAGAAAATTTGGGCTACCGCTTCCTGGGTCAGTCCTGTGAATAAAGAATGTAGAAAGCTCAAATTCAGTATTCTTAAAGCTTCAGAGAGACTCATCATTTGTAAGCAATGCATGGTGGGTGCTAAAGCATAGAATTAGAGAAAGAGTGAAAATGCCAAAACAGAAAAGGGATATCAAGCTTTAAAACTAACATGTGATAAAATGGAAAAAAAAAAAGTGTGCTGTGATTATGCTTTAGGTAATAAAACAGAAAAGTAGCCAGCCAGGCTTATCAGTTCCATAATAGTGGCTTCAAAAACAACTACACAGAGGGAAATGTTTCTAGACATACAGATTATCCATTTATGAGAATATTCATTTTTCTGATCCCCTTAGCATAGTGCTGTAAATCAGCCATCCTGATAGTGTCACTTGGCCAGATGATTCAAGTTGAATTAAGTCTTTATTTTTTTTTCTCCATTTTTAAATGGATATTTTATTTATGTCTAAAATGTTATCCCCATTCCTGGTCCCTCCTGAAACTCCCTATCCCATCCCTCTCCTAATGTTTTTTGTGAGGTTGTTCCCCCACCTACCCACTCTTATCCCCCTCCCCCAGCATTCTCCTACAGTGAGGTATTGAGCTTTCACAGGACCAAGGCCCTCTCCTCCATTGATGCCCAACAAGGCCAACCTCTTCTACATATATGGCTGGAGCCATGATTCTCTCCATGTGTATTCTTTGGTTGGTGCTTTAGTCAGTGGAAGCTCTGGGAGGCCTGGTTAGTTCATATTGTTGTTCTACCTATGGCGTTGCAAACCCCTTCAGATCCTTCAGTCTTTTCTCTAACTTCCCCACTGCAGACCCTGTGCTCAGTCCAATGGTTGGCTGCAAGCATCTGCCTCTGTATTTGTCAGGCTCTGTCAGAACCTCTCAGGAGACAGCTATATCAGGCTCCAGCTGGCATGCTCTTCTTCGCATCTTCAATAGTGTCTGGGTTCGGTGACTGTAGATGTGATGGATCCCCAGGTAGGGCAGTCTCTGGATGGCCTTTCCTTCAGTCTCTGCTCTGCTCCACATTTTGTTTCTGTATTTTCTCCTGTGTGTATTTTGTTCCCCTTCTAAGAAGGATTGAAGCATCTACTCTTTGGTCTTCCTTCTTCTTGAGATTAGAGGGAAAAAAAATCAGACACTGTTTTATTCTTTGAACCAATCCAAAATGTCATGTCTCCAACCAAGGAGAGAGTTAGTTTCTATTCTTTGACCAAGCAGAAATAGTATTTCCTTAGACTATCTCAATGTAGAGCTCATAACTATTCTGAATGGCATCCAAAACTACTGTAACAAAATGAATTTTATACAAATCACCTAAAAAGAAATTAACAATATATACATAGACTAAGAAAAATTACTATTAGCAAAAGACATATTAATTAAAGACTGATTTCCCAAACATAGAATTAACATTTAAAACTGACTAGTAGCAAAACAAGCTTCATAAATTATATATGAATGGAACCACCTAAATTGGGACACATTAAGAAAGAAGGTGTAGAGAAGACGAAGAGTCACATGAAGCTAGACATCAGACCCTATCATTAACTACAGCATTTGAGAAAATAAAAACATGAGAACCCAGAGTCCAGAGCCATAATGCCCTCATAGAGGAACCCTGTCACAAGAAAATTAACACATTAAAAAAAAAAAAAGAAATGAATGAAAATAAATTTTTAGACATCATTGGGCAGTAAAACGCAAGTTAAAGTAACAGAAACACTACAGCATAGTTGAATGAACATGCCAGGCTACCTTCAATGTGCTGATGTTGTTGTAAAATAGTCGGAATTTTAATGTACGACTTGTGAAAATTCAAAATTATGTAAAGATTTGGAAAAGATAAAAGTTTCTGGCCATGTTGATCACAGTTTTACTTGTTCTTCCGAAATAGCAGTGCTTAACATTTACACAAATGAATGATAAATTGTTTTTTCTATTGTTGTGGTAAAACACCAAGACCAAAAGCAACTTGAGGAGGAAAGGGTTTAATTTGATTTAAGTATCCTGGAAGTTGGCTTGAACCTGGTGGGAGGAGCTGATGCAGAGACCAAGGAGCAGTGCTGCTTATTTCTTGCTACTCATGGCTTGCTCAGCCTGATTCCTTATAGAATCCAGGACCATGAGCCCAGATATTGCATCACCCACAAGTGAAATGGGCTCTCCCAGATCAATGACTAATTTTCAAAATGCCTTACATTTCTTTTAGACAGAAACAATTACCACCCAAAATTTTGAACGTAGGTGGGTGGCCCCATAACTCCACTGGTGGCTCTGTCTAACTATTGAAAGTGGTCTCTTCACGTTCCATCTCCGTATACTTGGGTATTTCGACTAATGTCATCCCCATTGAATCCTGGAAGCCTATCATTTCACTGGCCTCTGGGATTTTCTAGTGGTTCCTTCCATCCCCCAGCCCCAACCTCTGCAGTTGCTCGTAAAGTGAATCAGAAATTGAAGGAAAGCCTATCCAGTGCTGGAGTGTTGAATGGGTGTACTCTGAGAGGTCCTACCAGTACCTAACTGAAACAAAAGCAGATATTTATACCCAACCATTTGACTGAGGTTGGGGATCCCTATGGAAGGACAAGGGAAGGATTGAAGGAGCTAAAAAAGATTGCAACCCTATAGGAATAACAACATAATCAACTAAGTCAGATTCTTCAGAGCTCCCCGAGACTAATCTACCAACCATAGAGAATTAATGGGCTGGTCCATGGCTCCTGGAACATATGTAGCAGAGTACTGCCTTGCCTGGCCTCAGTGGCATAGGATGTTCTTAATCCTGTAGAGACTTGATGTCACAGGGAAGCAAGATGCTGAGGGTTGAGGTGGAAATGGACAGGATGGTAGAGGAGGGAGCACCCTTTCAGAGGTAAGAGAGGATTGGGTAAGAACAGGATTCTAGGACAGAGGATTGGGAAGAGGGGGCAACATTTGGAATGTAAATAAATAAAATAATTTAATAAAATTAAAGATCAGGAAAAATATTGACCTTAGGGAAAATGAAAAAAACAAAAAACAAATCAACAAAAAAATATAAACAAACTTTCATCATGTCAGAAAAAAATGTCTACAAGATTGTTTTCTTACAGCTTGTTCTTCTGGATGCATCTTCTCAACTGAGATCTCTTCTCAGATGATTATAGCATGTATCTACTTAACATAAAAATTAAAAACAAAAAATCCAAAAAAATAAAACTAGCCAATACAGTTTATATTCACATAAATCATGGACACAGTTACTACAGTATCTTTATTTCCTTTTACTAAAATCAGTGATGAAAACTTGACTTAGTGGGTAAACACTTGCTGAGTACCTAGGGTGCACTTTTGTGGGAGCACATACATTTATGTGTGTGAAGAAGGATATAGGTATGTCTGCAAGAATGCATAATACTTCTGGTGAGTCGACTTAAGTTAGGATCTTAATCTTTGACATATTAAATTTTGCAAAGTCTCAAGGAGTATTAGATTGATGTGTATACTCAATTAGCATATTTGTTTGTTTGTTATTGTTTTATAAGACAGCGTTTGTCTGTGTAGCCTTGGTTGTCATAGAACTTTGTCTAAAAACCAGGCTGGTCTTGAACTCAACAGTGATTTGCCTGCCTCTATCTCTTAAGTGCTGTGATTGTAAGATTGTGCCATTACCGTCTGGGAACTAGCATTTTTATTTGACTTTTACTTGGAAAGAATAATCCTCTGATATTCTCAGATTGTAGTTTTTGTTCATCTTAAAATAAGGGTTTTAATTGGGCAGAATGTAAAGGCTGTGAATGACTCTAATCATATCTGGTTTACTTTGCAAGGAATGTTGTGATTATGTGTCAATATAGCTCATCATACTCACTGACCTATTGCAATATAAACAGCCTAGGCAATGACCATGCACCATGAAACAAATTATGACTCACTATCAAAGCTATGTTGTAAGATTTTAGTCTTGTACTTTAAGATTTAGTATTTCATACTAAAATATTTTCTTAATTCATAATTTTTGACAATTGCTTTATTTTTATGTTCTATGACTTGTCTGCATGTTTTATATTATTTTCCAACTGTTTATTTTTTCCACTGATAAATCATCACATTGATTACTGAAGTAGAATATAATTAGAAGTATTCTGTCCTAGGAGAATTTCCTGTGAGTTTCATGGTAAAGTCAGGAAATATAAACAATCTCAGAGAACCATATTTTTCCTGTTATTAAACCTGTATTTGATCTTCCACAGGTAGGATACATTTTTAGGCTTAGACTTAGAACATCTTAGGAAACCTACAGTTCAATATAAAATATGCTACTGTGTACTTAACAGTTTTCTTATTAAATATCGAGGATGAATGTGAATTAGCACCTATTGAAATGGTGACTTTGATGTATTTACTGAAATCTTGTTTATGCAGAACTCTGCCTAAGTCAATGTGAGCACATGTGGAAAACCAACAGGGTATTTTTTAAATATATAATTTATGCTTCTAGTGGTAAGTAGGATATGTGCTTTATTTTTCTAATGAAGCAGGATGCCATGCTGAAGCATAATCAGTGAGGAACTTTCCACAAGAAAACAGATTCAGCAGAAGCTATTTCGAGAGACAGCACTTGATATAATGTAAAAACTAGTATGTTTTTTCCAGTTAGATATACAATTTTGAAGTCATTCCTATTACTACTGATCCCATGTTGTTTTTTTAGTTTCTTTTATTTTGTTTTCACAAAGATTAATACATAAAAGTATAACTGATTTTCCCTGTCTGCATTATTTCACACTTAATTTACCTTTGCCACAGAAATTCATAATTTATGTAATTGAAACATATTTGAGTATTGTTCTTCTTATCAATTCTATATTTACCATTATGTATCCTTGTCTCCAAGTCACTACTTATAT
>JADRCH010007943.1:0-48570 GCA_019843965.1 Rhynchomys soricoides
GATTTGCATTTTCCTGATAACTAAGGATATTAAACACTTCTTTAGGTTCTTCTCGGCCATTCAATATTACTCAGTTGAGAATTCCTTGTTTAGCCCTGTACTCCATTTTTAATAGGGTTATTTAATTCTCTGAAGTCTAGCTTCTTGAGTTCTTTGTATATATTGGATATTAGCCCTCTATCGGATGAAGAATTGGTAAAGATCTTTTCCCAATCTGTTTGTTGCCATTTTGTCCTATTGACAGTGTCCATTGTATTACAGGAGCTTTGTAATTTTATGAGGTCCCATGTGTCGACTCTTGAACTTAAAGCATAAGCCACTGGTGTTCTATTCAGGAAAATTCCCCTTTGCACATATAGACTCTTCCCCACTTTCTCTTGTATAAGTATCAGTGTGTCTGTTTTTAGGTGGAGATCCTTGTTTGGCTTGGACTTGTCCCATGTACAAGGAGATAAGAATTGGTCAATTTGCATTCTTCTACTTGCTAACCTCCATTTGAAATAGCTCCATTTGTAAAAAATGCTGCCATTTCCCCACTGTATGGTTTTGGCACCTTTGTCAAATATCAAGTGACCATACATGTGTTGGTTCATTTCTATGTCTTCAATTCTATTCCAATGACATTCCTCCCTGTTTCTGTTCCAATACTATACAGGCTTTGTTTGTTTTGGATTTTTTGTTTGTTTGTTTTTTTGGTTGTTGTTTTGATTTATTGAGACAGAGTTTCTCTGAATAGCCCAAGTTGTACTGGAACTCACTCTGTAGACCAGGCTGGTCTTGAACTCAGAAACCATACAGTTTTTAATCACTATTGCTCTGTAATACAGCTTGAGGTCAAGGTAGATGAATCTACCAGAAATTCATTTATTTTTGAGAATAGTTTTATTTACCCTGGTTTTTTTTTGTTTATTCCAAATAAATATTCAAATTTCTCTTTCTAACTCTATGAAAAATTGAGTTGAAATTTTGATGGGGATTGCATTGAATCTGTAGATTGCTTTCATCCAGATGGCCAGTTTTTTATATTAATCCTGCCAATATATGAGCTTGGGAGATTTTACCATCATATGAGATCTTCTTCAATTTCTTTCTTGAGAGACTTGGAGTTCTTTTCATACAGACCTTTCACTTGCTTGGTAGTGTCATTGTATGCAATATTATTTGTGACTGTTGTGAAGGGTGTCATTTCCCTAACTTCCCTCTCAGCCTGTTTATACTTTGAGAAGAGGAAGGCTACTGATTTGTTTGCATTAATTTTATTTCCAGCCACTTTACCAAAGTTGTTGATCAGCATTAGGAGTTCTCTGGTAGAATTTTGGGGTCACTTATGTATACTATCATATTATCTACAAATAGTAATATTTTGAGATCTTCCTTTCCAAATTTTATCACTTTGACTTCCATTTGTTTTCTGATTTCACCAGCTAGAACTTCACGTACTATATTGAATTGATAGGTAGAGTGGGCAGAGTTGTCTAGAGCTGATTTTAGTGGGATTGCTTCAAGTCTCTCTCCATTTAGTTTGATGTTGTCTCCTGGTTTGCTGAATATTGCTTTTACTTTGTTTAGGTATGGGCCTTGACCTGATCTTTCCAAAAATTTTAAGATGAAGGGATTCTAAATTTGGACAAATGATGTTTCAGCATCTAATGAAATGAACACGTATTTTTTTGTGTGTGTGTGTTTGTTTATGTACTGAATTACATTGATGGATTTCCATATATTGAACCATCCCTGAATCCCTGGCATGAACATTAATCATGGTGAATGATGACTTTGATGTGTTATTGGATGCAGTTTCCAACATTTATATTGAGTATTTTTGCATTGATGTTCTTGAGGAAAATTGGTCTGAAGTTTTCTTTATTTGTCTGGTGTTTATGTGGTGTAGTTATAAGTGTAACTATGGCTTCACAGAAGAAATTGGGTAGTGTTCCTTCTGTTTCTATTTTGTGGAATAGTTTGAAGAGTATTGGTATTATGTCTTCTTTGGAGATCTGATAGAATTCTGCACTAAACTCATCTGGTCCTGGGCTTTTTTTGGTTGAGAGACTTTTAACGACTGTTTTTATTTCTTTATGAGTTATACAACTGTTTATGTGGTTTATCTGATTCTGATTTAATTTTGTACCTGGTATCTGTTTAGAAAATTGTCCATTTGAACCCAATTCTCCAGTTTGGTTGAGTATAGACGTTTGTAGTAGGATCTGATGATTTTTAGAATTTCCTCAGTTTCTTTTGTTATGTGTCCCTTTTCATTTCTGATTCTGTTAATTTGGAAATTGTGTCTGTGCACTCTGTTTTTTCTGTCTATTTTGTCGATTTTCTCAAAGAACCAACTACTGGTTTTGTTGAATTTTGGTATAGATCTTTTTTTTTTTCTGTTTGCTTGATTTCAGCAGTAAGTTTCATTACTTTCTGCATCCACTCCTCTTGCATGTGTTTGCTTCTTTTTGTTCTAGAGCTTTCAGGTCTGTTCTGAAGCTGCTAGTGTATGCTCTCTCTATTTTCTGTTTGGAGACACGTAGAGCTATCAATTTTCCTTTTACCACTGCTTTCCTTGTGTCCCATAAGTTTCGATATGATGTGCCTTCATTGAGTAGAACATTGTTCACTTTCTATGAATCTGTGGGCTTTCCTTTATTTATTTGTTTATTTAGTTATTTATTTATTTGGTTATTGAAGACCAGCCTTAGTCCGTGGTGATCTGATAGGTTTCATGGGATTATTTCAATCTTCTTGTATCTGGTGAGGCTTATTTTGTGACCAATTATATATTCAATTTTGGAGTAGGTACCATTAGGTCCTGAGATGAAGTATATATCTGTTACAATCAATTGGCTCCTAAATTTTGTTAGTTTCAATGTTTCTCTCTTTAGTTTCTGTTTCCATGGTCTGTTCATTGTTGAGAGTGGGATATTGAGGTCTCCAACTCTTATTGACTGGGGTGGAATGTGTACTTTGAGCTATAACGAGGTTTCTTTTATGAATGTGGATGCCCTTACTTTTGGAGGATAGATGTTCACAATTGAGAGTACATCTTGGTAGATTTGTCCTTTGATGTGTATGAAATGTCTTTCCTTAACTTTTAAATATCTTTTGGTTGAGAGTCGATTTTATTCGATATTAGAATGGCTACTCCAGCTTGTTTCTTGGAACTATTTGCTTAGAAATTTGTTTTCCAGCCTTTTTTTCTGAGGTAGAGTCTGTCTTTGTCACTAAGGGGCATTTTCTTTATTCAGCAAAATGCTGGGGCCTATTTATGTATCTAGACTGTTAGTCTATGTTTTTTTATTGGGCAATTGAGTACTTTGACATTATGGAATAATAAGGAAAACTGATTGTTGCTTCTTGTGATTTTTGGTGTTATAGGTGGATTTATGTTTTTTTGTGGCCATCTTCTTCTGTGTTTGCTTAAAGATTACTTTCTTACTTTTTCTAGAATACAGTTACCCTCTTTTTGTTGGTGTTTTCTATATATTGTTCTTTGTAGGACTGGATTTGTGGGAAGACATTTTATAAATTTGTCTTTGTCATGGTATATCTTGTTTTCTCTATCTATGTAATTGAGAGTTTTGCTGGGTATAGTAGCCTGGGCTGCTATTTGTGTTCTCTTAGGGTCATCTACATGACATCTGCCCAGGATCTTCTAGCTTTCATTGACTCCGGTGAGACGTCTGGTGTAATTCTGAAGGATCTGCCTTATATGTTACTTGACCTTTTTCCCTTAGTGCTTTTAAGATTTTTCTTTGTTTGGTGCATTTGGTGTTTTGATTATTATTTGACAGTAGGAATTTCTTTTGTGCTCCAGTGTGTTTGGCAGTCAGTAGGCTTCTTGTATGTTCATGGGCATCACTTTCTTTAGGTTAGTAAAGTTCTGTTTCATTATTTTTTAAAGATATTTACTGGCCTTTTAAATTGGGAATCTTTGCTCTCTTCCATACCTATTATCCTTAGGTTTTGTCTTCTCATTGTGTCCTGTATTTCCTAGATGTTTTGAGTTAGGAGATTTATAATTTTTGCATTTTCTTTGACTGTTATGTCAATGTTTTCTAATGTATCTTCTTCACCTGAGATTTTCTCTTCCATCTCTTGTATTCTGTTTGTGATGCTTGCATCCTTGACTCCTGATCTATTTCCTATGTTTTCTATCCCCTGGGTTGTCTCCCTTTCTAATTTCTTTATTATTTCTATTTCCATCTTTAGATCCTGGATGTTTTTGTTCAATTCCTTCATTTGTTTGCCTGTGTTCTCCTTTATTTCTTTAACAGAGTTAATTATGTCCTACATAATTTCCACTATCATCATCATGAGAAATATTTTAGATCTGAGTCTTATTTTTCTGATGTGATCATGTAATAAGGACTTGCTATGTTGGGAGAACTAGGTTCTGATGATTCCAAGTAACCTTTGTTTCTGTTGCTCATGTGCTGGGTATTACCATCTAGTTATCTCTAATGATATGTGCCCGCACTGTATCTTATTTAAGACTTTCTCTCCTGTGATCCTGATTGTGTCAGTACTCCTAAGAGTCCAGCTCTTTCTGTGTTCCTCTGATTGTGGGATCCTGTGTTCCTGAGATCCCAGGTATGTCCGAGCTCTTGGTAATAAGGCTGCTGCTGGGATCCTGAGATCATGGCATGACCTAGCTCCTGAGATTTTATAATCCTGTGATCCTGGGCATGTAAGAGCATCTGAGAGTCGAATTTCCTCTGGGTGTTGTGGGACTGGGGGCCAAGCTAGCGCCCAAGGACTCAGGTTCAGGACATTGGCTCAAAATGGAAGGAACCTGTGCCTCTGGCAGGCAGGGTTCCTGTGTCCCTGGATCCCACTGTTCCCAGTTACTCCAGGTATTGGGGCCAATACTGTGGACTCCTCACGTATGATCCTGTGATCCTGGGCATGTTAGAGTGTCTTAGAATCAAGCTTCTTCTGGGTGTTGTGGGACTGGGTGCAGAGCTAGTGCCCAAGGTGTGTTAGTGTACCAGCTCAGAGCAGATGACACAGTATTCTCCCTTAACCTGGAGTAACAATGATTACATTTACTCTCATTTTCCTGTAGATCTGTTCCCAATGGGCTGAATATCATACTAATCTGTCTGAATCTGGCGACACTTTTCAAATGAAAATTGGGCACCATCTTATCAAGAACACAAAAACTGATCTGAGATAAAGTAAAATTAGGACAGTATGATCATAGACTGAACACTGTAGAATAATAATACGATTAATGAGTCATACTGGAAGGATTATTTTAATAATAATATATGTGGATGTTGACCAAATATTATGTTATTCATATATGGACAGCAAATCATATTAATTATTAGTTAACATTCAGAATTATAACTGTGTCATCATTAATTTGTGCACATGTATGTGAACTTCATGTTGGAGAAGTTGAGTACAATTGATTTCAAACATTAATTAAGTACAGTAAACAGTAGAAATGTTACTAAAACTGCAGTTCATGAGAGAAACAATAGATTACCATATCTCCCTGGCTGTACTCACTCACACAATGCTCCACTGAATTTTCTTCATAAATAGAATTTTCTTCATAAATATCACCTCAATAATTTGTTATTGTTTGACCCTATTAAATTATAGAATCATTTAAATATTTTTTCCAGTGTGTGAACAAATGAGTTTAATATGATATTACTCTGAAGAACTGCCTCTAAACAATTTTCTTGGCTGGAAGAAGAATTCACATCTCTAACTTTAAAGCATGTTCATACCACATAGGCCACAACTTCATAAATTCTAGAAGTTATCCTGGGAAGTCCCTCTTTGCCTTCAGTGTGCCCTGCTTGTTGTGAGCATACCTGTAGGGAAGTTTTTTTGCAGGTTCACATTAGACTTCTTTCTCTCTGGTAGAGTTGTACGTGGCTGTGCCTTCAGGTTTCAGACTGTTCATTTTCAAGAAAATTTGGATTTTTGAGGTGTTCCTGCTGATGCTTAGTCAGGACTTGAGAACTAAATTATATGCTGTACTTCCATCACTCCATATTCTTCCCATTCACTTCAGTCCTTTCCCTGGGTGCTGGTGAATCCAGTGTACACTATAGCTAGTTAATGAAAACCCAGAGACAGTACATTTGATAGACAGGATCTGTGGGGGCTGTACCAGGTCAAGACCTGACTCCTTCTGCTGAACCTGAGACAGGACATCTAGGGACATGCAACATCACTGTCAGAGATACATTTCATAGATGTCATTCTTAACTCCCTCTACTGTAACTCTGAAACACTTACAGTTTGGAAATGTCATCAGACAGAGAGGCAGCATCAGGTCAGCCATGCCCTGACAGAGGCTCTAGTGAGAAGGACAAAAGGCTTCTCAAACAGACCTGGGCTTTCAGCCTGAGTCTGAGTGCTGCTTTGCATTGTGGGAGGTTTCTGAGGTGATAAAAGGAAGCACTCAGCAAGGTTTTCATATTTTTCCCTCAGGTGACTGAGATTTGTTTTGTGCTTTTTAGAGGAAATAGAAATGTATTTTCTTGAACATAGGTTCTCATTTAGTCTGGATTTCCAAGTCCAGATAAACTGAAAATTGAATGATCATATGATTCAGGCCTTAGAAACAAACATTTGGATGTCTATTGTGAGTCCACATTCATACAGTGCAGACAGAACAAGGTTGTATAAACTTCATGAATTTGTATAGCTTTGTAAATTCCAGGAGACAGTTAAGGATGTCATTGGGCCTCTTATTATTAGAAATATTGTTAAGGAATTACTTAGTTTTTTCCATCAGCTTCAGAATAGTGAGTCTTATTCTTATCACTCATCTGGAAAATATAACTCATGAGGGAGTTCTATATAACTTTTAGTATATGTGATTTCATGTTTTTATCTGCATGTGTGTTTTAAGTCTCTGTTGTAGCACATAAAAACTCAGGTTCCTAAATATATTTTGTATTGGTATAGGATTGAAAGTTCTACAGTAAATAACAGGTCAAAGTGGTCATTTGAAACCAGGCTTGAGGTTAACTTTGTGAATGAATAAATAAATTATAAGACCTTAAATGAGGACTAGACGTGGAACAGAGGGCAGGAGTGAACATTGGAAGTCTTTACCTTGAGGTGTTGATAATCATAGTGAACAAGAGTTTGTAGTGCTTTTCTCCATTGTTAATTCACACAACCACTGAAGGGAAGTGATGAGCTGGAAACAACCTGTACATTCCTCAATCTGATTTGTCTGTCTACCTCGTTGATATTTGGGGCCTCACATTTTGTCTCTTATTTCATTAATTTTTGTAATGTGAGTGGCAGTCATAGAAATAGGTCTCATTATTAGAGAGACAGCAATCCTGTGCAGCTTCTAAAGGGTATTCCTGTGTATGAGTGCTCTACTCTTCCTGTTTATATTAGAATAATATGTTTTAGGGTTATGATCAGTATATCCAATGTGAGTTAATCTGATACTTTCATCGATGTTATAAAATTTTTGAAAGAAGATCAAGGACTAGATATCCATTTCTCATAGAACATTGCGTAACTTGATATGGGACCCCTTACTCAAATAGTTCTTATCTCTGCTTACCTTAGAGATTGTTTGTGTGGTGTATGGTAAACTTATTCTAGTTGAATATCACTTTCTCATGAAATTCAGTAGAAGGAAGTCATTAAGGGACTTCCTTTTTCCGGAGGGACTGAGTTCATGGTGAAGCCACATATTTTTATAATTATTCTATATTTGACAGGCTTTCATGCTGTAGCTCTCAATCATTTTAGTACCATTGCTGTATGTATAATTTCTTCAGAACTCCCAGGGCACAGTTGTGACCTGTGATCTGTGACCACAGCTGCGTCAACACTGACTTTGATGTGTAAGGTGCATGTATTGTGTGATAAGGAGGGTGAACATTAAGTTAATGTTCATTATTGGTTCAATGACCCTTTCTGAATTCCTCTCTGGCTGTAACTTTATTCCCACATGGTCCCCTAACCATGGCACCCAACTGAGTCTCTGCAGTGAGTCCAGGGTTCACCAATCTTCAGGTTCCTTTGCTTCTGTATATGATGTTGTTTCACAAACTGAATCATTTATGTCTTATATGATTCTATGCATTTTGTTAAGTTCAGAATAAATGCTGTATTTAAAAAATACAAGTATAGTGGGGTTATAGTGATACCAGTGTGGTTAACATTTGTGACAAAAAAAAATATTTGATGTGTTCGGAGTTTAGATCTGCATGGATAGCAAGAGAAGTTAAGTGTGACTCCAACCTTTCATCCCACATCTGGGTAATTGAGGGTACATGAGCCCTGGGGTTCACTGACAAACCATCTAACAAACACAAAGTTTAATGCCCAGTGAACGAACATGTCTGAAATGTATGGTGCTGATTGACATAGGAAAGCCTTGTATGCTACCTTGTACACATATTCCTCCTCCCACAGACACAAACACACATACAAATCCACAAACACATCCATGGAGAGAAAAATATAGTAATAAATAAACACATAAACACATATCACATCAAAATTAAAATTTGAATAAATATGTGAACTCATCAAGTATTACTACACACTATATGTGTAAAGAGAAT
Organism: Rhynchomys soricoides; assembly: GCA_019843965.1. Lineage (NCBI taxonomy): Eukaryota > Metazoa > Chordata > Mammalia > Rodentia > Muridae > Rhynchomys > Rhynchomys soricoides. The sequence goes on from JADRCH010007943.1 coordinate 8,565, forward strand.
CCATGATTGTGATATGAGGAGACAACCCAGGCACAACGGACAAAGATGGAGCAAAGACTGAGGAAATGGCCAAGCAATGAGTTGATCAACTTGAGAACAATCCTGTGGGTAAGAAACAAACCCTCACACTAGTAATGGTACTCTGTTATGCTTGCTGACAGGAGCCTAGCATAACGTTCCTCTGAGAGGCTCCACACAGCAGCTGACTAAAACATTTGCAGAGATCCAGAGCCAGACATTAAGCAGAGTGCAATGTGTCATTTGGAAGATTTGGGGGAAAGACTGAGAGACCTGAATGACGAACAGAATCAATTAACCTGGATGCTTGGGACCTTCTAGAGACTGAACCACCAACTAAAGAGCATGAATGGGCTGGACCTTAAGCTTAGGCACATATGATAGGGAAGTGCAGCTTGGTGCTAATTAGAGTCCCCCAGCAACTGAACTGGGGCCTGTCCCTGACTCTTCTGCCTGTCTGTATATACTGCTCCCCAAAATGGGCTGCCTTGACTCGCCTAAGTGGAAGACGACGTGGCTAGTCCTGCAGTGACATGGTATGCCATGGAGAGTTTCTAGTCAGAGAAGAGGCTACCTATTCTCAGCAAAAAATGAGAGTGGGAAGGCAGAGTACTCTTTGAGGTAGAAACGATGGAGAGTGTGGAAGGCATTACTTGATATGTAATAGGAATAAATAAATAAATTAATTAATTAATAAATAAAACATTTCTAATTAGGTATGGTGATGAACCTGAAGAAGATATGCAGTGTGATGGATTAACTGATGTTAGGTGTTTGGAAGTAGAAAAGGTGAGGGACCTTGAGGAAAAGTAAGTTCCTCATTTGAATCTTCTGGCCACAGGATGGAACTGAAGGGCCACAGGAGTATAAATGAAACTACACATCTCTATGCCAAATGATATAATTCAGAAAGATATGCTTACTTTTTTATATCCTATATGATGCCTTTGATCTCTGTACTGTGTTTTATACTGTGGCCTGAAAAAGTAGGCATGTAATGTAAATGAGTCATTTTGTGGAAGAAAAATAAAACTGATCACCTGGTTGAAATGGTGTACTTACGTTTGAGAATAAGTAGTGATATTTCAAATACAATGTTTTATAATCAATTTGTGGAGTGTATTTATTAAATGTTATTATTTGCATCAAGGCCTCACATATACTCTGTAAGAACTCTTCCATCATGCTAAATTCCAGCACTGGGTAAACAATTTTTAATGAAATATATTATTTTAATTATGTGTATATGTTTCTGCATGGGTAATGTAGTACTCATGGAGGATCCTTGGTTCTCCATATTCATAGATCTATATGAGCTGCTCACTGTATGTACCAGGAAATGATCCCAGTTTGCATGCAATAACACTATGCTCTCTGAATCTCTGAATCTCTGAATGAGCCCTTGGCTGAGCAATCCAACCCTTTCCTCATATGTTTTCTGCAGCTCTGTTTATGATTACCTAGATTGACACAAAGCTGAAATAACATGTAGTGTATTTTATGAAGCACAAGCAGGGACCCAGAGAACAAAACATCTAATCAAGTGGAACTTAATGAATAACCAGGTTTTCAGGACAGTGAATTGAGGACTGGGCAATTCTGGATTGAATAAAGAGTGAGAACACTAATCCATTAGATGGGGAGGATTATTTCAAATAATGAGCTGTATGGAATTTGACTCCTGTTAATAACAACATGTTATAATTTTTCTGTATGTCTTTTTTATGAGATACCCTCAAGCAAGAACTGCATGGCCATTCAACAATGAACCTGTGTTTGAAAACATCACACTGATAGGATGAATACAAGCAGTTCCATAAGCGGTTCAGCACAATAAAATATAGGTGTATCACTAAAAACATATGAAGGAGAAGAACAAAACCGTGCCGAAAATCTCTCTGGATATCCTCACAACACTGCTTCCATGAGGTTCTTGATAAAATCCAATTCAAGCATATGTCTTAATATTAAACTTAGTGGATAACACATTTTGATTATCCCTTTAATTTTTCTAAAATTTAAAAGAATATTTTCTTATATTACTAGCCTAATTCCAGTAGTTCTGTAACTACTATTGGAATCAATAGTTTACTAAATTGCTGGGGTCTATCTCATCAGTCAGAATAATTTAGGAAACTCAAAATTTTTACTATCCACCTTATAGCTCTGCAGGAATGTTCCTGTCTGAACTCAGAGTAATTTTGCATCACCGTGTATATTGAAGAGTACAATACATGGCTGTTCCCTCAGTGTTCAGGTTGATCATTAAGAGGTAAACATTGTTATTTGTTGTTTTGGTATTGTCTCTGGTGTTTGTGATTCTCGCCTTCAGGGCATTGACATAATTTATGTTATTACTATATTTACTAATGAATGTGACCCACTCCATGCTTTTTCCTGGAGCCTGGTGGAACTAATGCAAGATGGAATCATTGAGTGTGAATCCCAAAGCTGAATTGAAGAGTTTCAAGGACTCTCAATGATGCAGCAAGTTTCCTCCAGACTCCACTAGTTGCTCTGCACAACAGACTCCTTAAGACACAAGGAATTCTGGTCAGAAAACTGTCAAAGAAGCCCACTGTCTCTCTCTAGTCCATGTAGACACTCAGCATCTCCTGTACATCTATTGCTATTTAAAATAAGAAGAAAAACACAACTGATCACCAAGTACATGATGAGTAGCCTTTGTTCAATGCTGATCTCTCCATCCATATATCCATCCATCCATTTATCCATCTATCTATCTATTCATGTCTCCTTAGTGAAATAAAATGAGCAAATAAAAAGAGTGTTTCTGTATAGAAACTCAGTTTTTCCCACTGTCTCAGATGGACATGTCCTCTTTCTGATAAAGCTCATAGACAGTGCCCCATATGTCTGAAGAAGATATCCAAACACCTTGTTTGTCATAGGGACACTTGAGAGTTTTTTTTTGAAGTTTACTTATTTCTGCAACAAAACTGTCCTAAGACCTTATAAAGGCTTGCAAATATGACATCCCTTCTCACTGGCTGTTTATTGCTCTTCATTTTCTAGGAAGACATATTTCTATTTGCTGCAAACACTTATTTTGTGACCTGAAGTTATCCCTTTGACAACTTTTACATCCCCTTCAACCTGGTTGTCTTCCATTTTTACATCAGGCAACTATCTTTATTTTGTTTTAGGCTAGTTTTTATATTCTCAAACTGATATGACTAATAAATAAAGGGCTTTTTCAATAATTTCTATCACTTGTTTTACATACCAATCCAATCCTTCCTTTGGTCCCATTTGATTCTCATTCAATAATTTTTTTCCCCCTATGGTTCTCATTCTAGTTTCCAAACCTATGAAACCAATGTACCATACAAAGACACTCAGACACACAAAATATGTTCTGCATATGGGAGAAACAGACAGTGTTTGTCCTTCCCAAACTTCATAATGTTGTATGATAAAGATATCCAGTTTTACTGATGTTCCTATAAGACTCGGAGAACACTGAGGAAGAGGACATGGAAAGAATATGAGAGGTGTAGCATGTAGAACAGCTCTGTGTGATGGTATCTTCTGAACATGGAATGCCTATCACTGTCACTATCTTATCATGGCTGTTGTTGTCTATATAACCATATCTAAGGAAAAATCAAACCAAAATTCTGTTATAGATAGGGCTGATGAGTTTTGTGCTTTGCTTCTTACTGAAGATTTGTTTTAAATAGACATTTTTGTAGAGTGAGAATCGTACTTTTATGAGGGTGTAGTTACTGGGCGACTTCCTATGATACAGTTTTTGGCTCTTTACACATGCATACATGCACAGCACTAACTGGGCTTAGAAAATCATGAAGTTGTAATAGGCTTATGTTGGGAAAGTATGGGGGAGTTGTTGGGAGAAATAAGGTATACATGTGATTATTATTTTACTGTTTATGATCATATATTTATAAAGACTCCCTAAAATAAAGAAAAAAAATATAGCAAAAAGGTGGCTGAATATTTAAAGACCATAAATTACCAAGGAAAATGTTTAACAGAGATTGTTGGGAGTCATGGAGTTGGCCTGGTACAGATGCCTTATACAGGAGTCCTGGAGATTCTGTCTTTAGTTCCCAAGAAACAGAGGCACTATCTCAGGTAGGAAATTATTCAGGCTACTTTATGTTCCTTTGTGTTATGTAGAAGTTAAGGAAGCATGCAATATTTTCCAGGACAATTGGTCTTAGACCAATTTTATGTATTGTATAAAGCTTGTAAGTATCATTATATGCTGGCATTTACCATTTTATTGATCCTTTCAACTGCCATTATATTCTGTTTCTTAAAAATGTATAAAAAAATCTGATTGTTCATAATAAACTTGTCTCAGCCTCAGACAGGCTGAGATCCCTCCCACAGGCCTTGTTAAAATTCATTTCTCATGGGCCATATCAGTTAACTTTGCTGGTAAGTAAGAGCTAGAACTTACTAGAGATGTTTTATATGTGAAAAAAATGAGTAGGCGAGAAACCATCAATAAAATTGATAGTGTTTGGGTCCTACCATGCTTGGTTTTAGGCTACACTTTAGTGCTATATTAATATAAACCACATATCCCCAGGACAAACACAGCCATGGAGGGAGGAAAGGAGGGGAGGGGGAGAGACTTGATTTGGTACATGGTGCTTGTGGACATGCTAAGTGAAGATTAAGGATTAGTGAGGTCACTCATTAATGAGTCTTTTAGCCAAGTGAGGCAGCTAGTTTTTATCTTTCAGGTAGTTAGTAGTGATTTGTGGTATTTGGGATGGAAATGAATCAGAAGTAGAGGTACAGAATTTGAGACAACTGATGGCTAAAATTGGGAAGTCCCAAGATTATAGAGGATAGAGGATAGAAGGAGGTAAAATGTCAGTATTTGGATGTTCTGGCTCCATGGAGAAATTGAAGTATCCCAGAAATGGAGAAAGCATGACTTTAGAGTGCTCTGACAAACAGAGGCTGGGAGAAGAGTTCTGGAATATTGGGGAAGTGGTAGGTGGGGCGATGGGTTATCTCTTGGGAGAGGTGCTCACTGAGTTGAAGGGGGCAAGGTGATTATATTTTTTCCTCTCCTAATTTTGTAACCCAAGTAGAAGGTTCCTGGTAGTTTTTGGTTGGAATTTAGTTAGTCCTGAAGTAACAATCCCAGGAGAAGAAGTGCAAGATACTAGATAGAAGGGTAGACAAGTATTTGGGGATTCCCTATTGTTGAGGGGTACTGATGAATTGAAAGTGTATTTACCTGAGTCTCCCAGGCCTATGGTCAGTACCAGATAGATTGTGTGGCAACATTTATGGTATTTATATTTCATATATCTGCTAACATTAAATTTAATTAACACAAAAAGTATTTGCTGAGTTTTAAGGCATTGGGATATATAATGATGCCCTATAATAGATATTTCCACACTTGAAGAAGGAGTCAAGCTGAGAGAGAGAGCCTAGAGGAAAACAGTCCATGAGGATGGAAGCAGTTCGTCATGGCAATTCTGCTTCCATTAGAAACTTAGTCAACCTCTGACCTAAGGGAAACAGCCAGTGTATCATTAGCCAATGGGTGAACTCATCCAGAAGTCATGGACACTGTCTCTACACCCAGCCCAAAATGGCTGAAATAATCAGATGAGAGAGTATTTACTGTGGATCTGGGAAGCAATGTATGTCTTACTATCTTACACTGTAGTGCTTCAATGACTATTTACTCACCTGAAACCTCATCATGATGCATGCATTAATATTTAGAGATTGTTACATATTCATTTTGATGGCTATTCTTTGTTGTCAACTGGACTAAATCCAAAAATGGAGAGCACACCTGTTAGGGACTTCTGCTTAATTTTAAGTGGGAAGATATACTTCAAATTTGGGTGTTTGAGGTAGGAAGGTACATCTTTAATCCACATTTTTAATTCCAATCTTATCTGAGCCAGGTGTTCTTCTGGAAGCTTGTAGAGGACATGGGAGAAGGAAGATTTTTTCTTTTCATTGCTTCCTCAGTTTGGTGTCTTATGGAAACCAAGATAACAAGCCCAGGAGCAGCCCACCCATAACAGGGAAAGCCCTTTGTTTTCAATCATTAATTATGAAAGTAGCTCACATGGTTGTCTACAGCCTGATTTTGTGGCGACATTTTCTTAATTGAGGCTTTCTGGATCTGATAAATCTACCTTGTGTAAAGCTGACATAGAACTTGCCAGGACAGACAATAATACATATCCCTACATCTTTTAAAAATTTGATTTACATTGTTCTATTTCTACTTTTACCTATGGGCAAGTTCAGGCTGACAATGCATAGGAGAAGGACCATAAGAGTGTGAGAGCTAGAAGCAGAAATCAGTCCATGTGTCCCTCTAAGATTTCACAGTGCAGGCCTCCACAGAGATTTAGTTACTGAGAGACAGTAGAACAGTAGGGTCAGAAAATGAACATGGAAGTGCAAAAATCTATTTTAAATTAAAGTGGCATTTTCTTTGTCTACTTACATGTGATTTCTGGGTCATATGACCAACCCTGTATGTGTAATGTTTTCTGTGTCTTCCAAACTATGTCCCAATGCTGTATTTCCCATAACATGGAACATGGATACCTTTATCCTCATACTCATAAGACTTCTTTTTATTTTTCTTTTAATAATTGGCTGTCATACTATCAGTTATAGGCAATATAGAATTTTGGTTTTATTTCTATTTTTTCAGGAGATTAGAAATTCTAGCTATATGAAACATATTTTGCCCACATGGATTGGCCAAGATGAAACAGCCCAATGAAAGGATGGAGTGCAGAAAGAAGTCCACTGATGTGGACACCACCTCTCAATTCTTTGTTGCTTTATCTATATATTATGTTGTGATTTCTTGTCTCAGATAAAGGACTGAAATGAGTTGTTATTGATAAAAAAATAAGACTGATCTGATGAGCCAATATCCTTACCTATACTAGTAAATAGTGTTGTCTCAAGGACAATATTTATCAATTTAAATGAGCACTGTGTTTTTTGGAATATTAAGAGTTGAATCTACTACTCATATATGACACAACAAATCTTCCTTTGACTACTTCTTAGAACTGAATGGGTAATTTTTATAAAATATTATATTATTAATTATGTGTGTGTGTGCCTGTGTGAGCAGTGTAGTGTGCATAGAGGCCAAATATACTTGGTTTTCTGGACTTACAAGTGCCTATGAGATGCTCATTGCAGGGGTTAGGAGCAGAACCTTCATCCCTCCTAGAATAGTATGCTCTCATAACAACTGAGCTGTTTATACAGCACCTGGAGTAACAGTGATCACTTTCCCTCTCATTTTTGCTGCACTTCTGTTCATAAGAGCCTAACTACCACATCAATCTGAATGTACCTGGAAGACCTGTTTTTAATGTCCATCAGGATCCAAGAGAATAAAAGAACATCGTGTCAAATGGAACAAAAACATCTGATCTGAGATAAAGTAAAATTCAGGCTGATCATAGCTAGAACAGTGTATAATAATAAGACTAATGAGTCAGATGGGACGGATTACTTCAATAATATGTATGTGTGTTGGCCACTAATAATAGCATATTTTGCTTTTTGTATTTGGAGAGTAGAACTTATGAGTTAGCACTCAGAATGATAATGTGCCATCATTAAATTGTACACATGTGTTTGAAAACTGGATGTTAAGGAAGATGAATATATTTCATCTCCAACATCATTTAAGTGAAGAGTGGAAATGTTACTAAAACTGAAATCTTGAGAGAAATAATACATCACTTTATCTCCCTTTTGTCCTCACCTACACTGTACTTCACGGAGTTTTCTTCATAAATATCAGCACAATGTTTTTCGCCTTATATATCAATATATTATAGAACTTTTTAAAACTTTTTGTAGTGTGTGAACAAACCAGAAGTTTAATAGATTATGACACTGAAGAGCAGGTTCTAGTGAATTTTCTTGCCTGGAAGAAGAGTCCACATCTTTAACTTTAAAATATATGCTCTACACTGAGGCCTTGGGCCTTCACAGGACTATTGATGCCAGACAACGCTATTATCTGCTACATATGCAGCTGGAGCACTGGGTCCTCCATGTGTACTCCTTGGTGGTGAGAGGGGTGTCGCTGAAAGGGGATAACATTTGAAGTGTAAATAAAGAAAATATCAAAAAACAAAACAATGACAAAGAAAAAACCAACAAAAAAATGAACAACAACAACAACAGCAACAACAAGAACAACAACAAAAACCCCACAAGCTCACATAGCATAGGCCAGAACTTCCTCCATTCTGAAGAGATCCTGGGAAGAACTTGTTGGTTCTCATACCCCCTGCTGGTCATGGACAGCCTTGTAAAGAGGTTTTTATTTAAGCCCACACTCAACTTACTTCACAGTGTTTCTGTGACAGTAGTATGTGGCTGTGTTTTCCGGTTTCATCCTGTTCATTTTAAAGAATACTTGGCTCTTGGAGGTGTCCCTGATGATTCTCAGGAGGGATATGATAGCTGAGTTATAATCTGTTCTTCCACCACTCCATATGACTCCCATCCACTCCAGACCCTTCCCTGGGGGCTGGCGATCCCAGTGTATATAATAGCTGGTTAATGAGAACCAAGGGAGGGTGTATGTGATGGACAAGGTCTGTGAGGGCTTCAACAGGCCAGGTCCTGACTCTTTCAGCTGCACCTGAGACAGGACACCTGGGGACAATTTATATCACAGTTATTCATGAATCCTATAAATTAAGTGCCTGTGTCACTCTTCTGCATCTCTGAAACACTTACAGCTTGGAAAGATCACCAGGCAGAAGAGCAGCATCAGGACAGCCATGCTCTGATGAAGGCTCTAGTTTGAAGAGAATGTGGCTTCTCATCTTGGCTTGGGATATCAACCAGAGCCTGAGGGCTGCTCTGCATAGGGGGAGGTTCCTGTGAAGATAAAAGGAAGCAGAGGGCAAGATTTCCAGTTTCCACTCCATTTTCCAGTGATTATCCTTGCGCTTCTTAGAAAAAAAAATGGAGCTGAAAACTCAGAAACGTTCTCTCTGGTAATGTCGGAATTTCAAATTCTAAATAAAGAGAAGAAAATATTAATCACATTATACAGGTCTTGGCAGCAAAAGTTGGGGCTGTAGTGAGGTTTACATTAAGTGAATCTTTATTTATGCAGTGCAAGGAGAGCAGTTACTGCATCTTCAATACAATTGTGTTTCATTGCCAATTGCCCTGGAGGATGTAGCATGGAACTGGGAATCTTTTTATTTATCAGAAATCCTATCTCTTGTATTCTTTTCTTGTCTAATTTTTTTTTTATTTTAATATTTCATTATTCCCTTCCAACCAGCATTAGTCTTACCTCCTACACCAGGTGGTTTGAGAATAAAGATACAAAATCACAGACAATAAATAGCCTTGTTTTGCAATTGATTTTCAAGTTATCTAAACATCAATTGATTGAGAACGGTAGATAATAATCTAAAGGTTGGTTCTGATATATGTTAGTTTCAATCCACTTCCTGTTCATCCTATTTCACCACCAGATTGTTCCTATGTAACATGACAGTGGGTAATTTGCATTCAATGTTGTTGGACCACCTAGGAATACAACCCATCTGCAGATACCAAACCCAGACACTATTGCTGATGCCAATATGTGCTTATTAACTGGAGCCTGATATAGCTGTCCCCTCAGAGGATCTGAAAGAACCTGAACAATACAGATGAGCATGGACACAGCCAACCATCGGATTGAGCAGGGGAACCACAATGGAGGAGTTAGGAGATGTAACTGAAGGAGCTGAAGGGGTTTGCAACCCCATAGGAAGAACAATAAAAACAAAACATGCCCCCTAAAGCTCCCAGGGACTAAACCACCAACCTAGAGTACATATGGAGTGAAACATGGCTCCAGCTTCATATGTGGCCTTGAGTGGCATCAGTGGGAGGGAAACCCTTGGTCCTGAGGTGGTGCGATACACCAGCATAGTTGAATGCAAGGGCAATGAGGAAGGAGTGGGTGAGTGGTTGAGCACCTTCATAGATGCAAGGAAAGGGGAAATGGAATGGGTTATTCTCACAGGGGAAACCAAGAAGGGGGACATTTGAAATGTAAATAAATAAAATAACCAATTTAAAAAATAAGATAAAGTTGTTCTTTCTTAAAGAAATTAGGAATCTAAAGGTTGGTTCTGATCTATGTTAGTTCCAATCCACATCCTATTCATCCTGTTTCACCACCAGACTGGTCCTGTGTAACATGACAGTGCATAATTTACATTCAACGTTGTGTGGGGCTGTTCAACTTACTGTTGTATGTTCTAATAATATCATCAATCTGACTTCCAAAGCTGCCTCAAGTTGATGATCCATTAAAGTGGAGCCAACATCCGACTCTGTGAATAACATTACTCTAGTGAAACATTAGGTTCTTCCAGTCAGCATCCATATCTGGGCTCTAGTCACAATTTTCTCGAGAGGAGTGTCACCTGTGCCACCGAAGCTTATTTGAACCATCTTTGAATCAATGCTATTCTATGCACATTTAGAGTTCAGTCTTCTTTTTCCTTTTTGGCACGTTAAGTAGAAATCATTTTAGAGTTTACCGTATGTATTTTAATTTCCAGCCCCTGCTAAAGACCTAAATTATGTGTACATAAGCTTTAACACTGAGATCAGATTATGATGGGATCACATCGCATGAATATCTTGAATTCATCTTTCTTCTCCACACGACAATATAGTCCTTTTAGAGGTGCTTATTCCAGAAGCTGGTATTTCAGGCTGCTAAACATTTCTACCAACTTATTCCACAGAGTAGATGTTAATTACTACTTTCCAGAGAGACCACAATATCAGAACTGATAACTGTCTCCACATGTTTAGGGGTTAATATGATGTTGGTTGATTGATTTATTATCTCTGAAATCATGACCTATGTCATTGTTAGTTTTCAGTGCTTAAAAATTTTGCAGAAAACAGATTTTATGTATAAGACACAGAGCAAAGAACTTCTGTCTTTATGTGGGAAATCCTGAGGATGTGGTGACCACTATTTATGTGGGAACAATAAGTCAAAGAAGTTTTCTCACACATGGAGAGTGCCTGATCATCTTGTCAGAGTCCTTCTCTCAGAAAAGCATTGATGCCACTTTCTACACTAATCATAAGATGAGCATCTGATTTGTCCTCCCAGGCTTCTTTGCGCAGACGAACTGAAGTCCACTGATATGGGGCCTGTTCACTGCACACTGAATAGAGACACATTTCTACATCTTCTGTGATAAGAATCCTGAGATGGTAATAACTGTGTGCTGAATGGGAATATTAGAGATTTGTATTCAGTGAACTAAGCTGAGCAGTGAGACTGGACCTGCGTAGGACAGGGAGACTTAGGTCCTTTGGGTCAACTGTGCATCCCAGATTCCTAACTCACCTCTATGTACCTCACTGATGATGAAACAAAAAAGCTTGGAGACATTTATTCTCTGACCTCCCTGTATCAGGCAATCTCCTGTTATTCAATGTCTTCCTCCCTCTTTCAATTTTTTTCCAGGGAAGCATACTTTCCTCATGGAACACACAGCTTCTTATTATAGCTTTTCACTTTTTTCTTTTAAAAGATCCTAGCCACCAGTAAGTTACTAAAGTTACTGAAAATGAGAATTATATTTTTTGGATGGGCATCAGGTAACCAGGAGAATGGTCAGATGAAGGCCCCAAATGTGGGATTTCACCAAATGTTCTACAGTCGATGTCTGCAGGAAAACCAGGGGTGTTACTCTGGGTTACTATTGCTGTGATGAAACATCATGACAATGGACCTTGGTGTGAAAGTATTTATTTGGGCAACACTTCTACATCGCTGTTCATTAGAAAAGGAAATGAGGACAGCATCTCAATTGGGCAGGAAACGAGAGGCAAGAGCTGATGCATTAAGATCAGCACACAAAGTCAAGATAGTGTTTTAAATATGTGCATTCTAAATTAAAACTCCAAGAAAAGATATGAGACTAATGTGACCTGGACTGCAGTGCTATGTCCCAGTTGTTCTGACCACTGTACTCCTGAATTCTTGTACACAGTTTTCATATTGAGTCTCAATATATTTAACCTGGTGTTTTCAAGGCTATGTAGTACACTCTGGTAGAGCATGAAAGAATAATTTAAAACATTCTGTATATAGTTCATCATTTACAGATCTGAATGAAAGTCAACAACACAAAATGTTGCATTGCTCCCTTAGGACATAGGTACCATATATATTTTCACAGGCTATTGTGACATGACACCATGTTGATGTTTCCCCTTTATGCTAATAAGATACAGTGAAATGTGATCCAGAGGGTCCTGAGGTGACCACAGGGAAGTAGCAGTACAGTAAACATTGGTGATGGACCCACATCCTAGCACTCCATTGACTAGTGAATGAGATTAAAAGGGACTTAGTCAAGGTAGTGGTGAGGATCTATATATTGTACAAACTCAGCCCTAATGCTGTATCTCCTATGAAAATACATGGATTTAGTGACAATTGAGTCCTCTTCATTTGTTTTAGTGTCACAATCTTCTACCCTGTGCTCTATGGGTTCCTGGTCTTCTTCCCCTGCATTGCTGTGCAAATATACACATCTACTTTACAAAATATAGAATTTACAAAAACTTTGGTTTTTGTCTCTCAGAATAAATCAATTACCCAAAATTTTAGAAACCATTAAGAACAGTCTGTTGGAAACTGAGGTGAAATCAGAGAAACTGTCCATCTCAGGCCTCAGACAGTGTGGACCACTTTTCCCAATTAGTATTCATTCACTTGTCTAGTTGTAGTTGTAAAGCTGTAGTAGGCAAAATGCTCAAGTCTCCACTCTTTCTCTGTAACATCGTCCTCACACACATGGGTAGACCTGGTGAAGGCAGAGGAAGACAGAGAATGTAGAATTGGTGTATACAGAAGATGACCTCATCTGACATCAATGTGAGGGGAGTAAGGCTTGATGTCCCACTATAGGGGGATGCTAGAGGGGGTGAGGTGGGATTGGGTGAATGGGTGTAAGAGCACCCTTATAGAGGCGAATGGGATTGGGGTGAGGGAGGATGGGATGGAGGTTGGCGGAGGAGTAACCTGGATGGCAGATATCATTGGAAATGTAAATGAATAAAATGATTAATAAAAATAGAAAGAATTGCCATGTAGAGACATTTGAGGTAGTTATTGGAACATCTTCCAAATATTGGTCTCATGAGTGAACCTGCGAGTACAGAACCCTCTTCTTCCCTTCCTGCAGAAGTCACATCACACCAATATGTTGCAGAGACAGTTATTCCATCATCACAGGCAAAAAATCCATGGTAATTCGACAAAGCTGAGACAGGTCTGTTGTATAGGCCTTGTGTGAGGATGGTGAAGAGATTGGGTGTCATCTAGTTCATGAGTCGCAGGGCCTGAATGATTTCTGATGTACTTCAACTTGAATCCTACTTGAAAAGTACTCTAAAAAGGAGGTCTTACTGAGTCTCTGCCCTGAGTCTGTTTCAGAGTCTTAAGAATTCTTAGCTTTTTCAGGTTCTGTTCCTGGTCTGCATACAGAATCACTTCTACCGTGTGTGATGCTGAGCATTTTGTGTTCAAGTCAGATGTTATCCTACATTTAAAGACCATCTATCATGGGGCTGTTCATATCACTCTGTGCTTCAAGTTCTTACCACACAAGCAGAAGTATCTTCATTTAGTTCTACAGAACTACAAAAGGAGATGGGTTTGGTCATCATGGTAAGTTCCAGGCCCATGATGGACTTTATTTCAATGTTATTGTGTAGACAGATAGAAGTCATCTCATCTCAACACGTACACACACACAAACACACACACAGACACAGACACACACAGACACACACATTAGCCCTCACACACAGTCATTCGCACTCACCCACTGAGAGTGAGAGAGAGAAAGAGACAGAGAGAGACACAGTCAGAGAGAGACAAAGAAACTTAAACAGAGTGACAAAGAGGCAGAGGGACAAATAAACACCGTCAAATAAGCACAGAGACAGAAACATTGCACTAAATAAATTAATACAAAACACATATTACACAGGAAACCTGAAATTTGAGTAGATATTTGTATAATTCAATGGTTACTACACCCTATACTTGTAGAGAGAATTCCTTTAGAGAGACAACCTAGACACAGAGGAGGGCAGCCCTCCCTTCCCTCAAGGTCTTTCTGAATAAGTAGGCAGTGGGTATAGTACCTAAGAACTTTGTGTTCTCTCTGCGCCCCCTGCTGGTACAGGGTGCCTTACAGGAGGTTTGTGTTTGAGCTCACAATATCATTCACTCACTGTGTGTTTTGCACAGTAATACAAGGCAGTGTCCTCAGACCTTAGATTGCTCATTTGCAGGAACAGAGTGTTCTTGGCATTGTCTCTGGAGATGGTGAATCGCCCCTTTACAGTGTCTGCATAGTAGGTGTTACCACCATTACCACTGATGGATGCTACCCACTCCAGCCCCTTCTGTGGAGCCTGGCGAACCCAAGCCATGGCGTAGTTACTGAAAGTGAATCCAGAGGCTGCACAGGTGAGTTTTAGGGACCCTCCAGGCTGCACTAAGCCTCCTCCAGATTCCACCAACTGCACTTCAGACTGGGCACCTGAAAAAAAGAGGATGCTGGTCAGAAAACTGTCACTAAGAAAACCAAACAAAGAAAGCAGTGTTTCATTTTCTCCTGTGCAGACAGCAGACCGAACCTTATCTCTATGAATTACCTTTTAAAATAAAGACAAGGAAAACCAGGCTGAGTCTGAAGTCCATGTTTAGTGGTCTGTGCAGTGCTGATCACTGAATGAGAGGGCCCGTGAATCCAGGGCTGGGCTCCTCTGCCAGAGCTGCAGGGTCAGGGCAGGGCTGGTTTTCATGGGTTCAGAGAAGCCTTATTTGCATGTCTTCCTGCTCTAGCATGCTTTGGAGTTGGACTTGGGCACAAAGCAGTGCTCATAGCAGATAGAAGACATCAAAGTCCCAGTTGTATGATACCAAGTTTGACTAGGTATGGATGTTTCATATTCACATTTTTTTTGGTTAATATTTGACCACACTCCATTTAGTTTTGCTTAGCACATGTGTGTAGAGCATGCTTTGTTTCCATATTGTCACATATAGTGTAAATGTGTAATTAAATAGTCCAACACATAATTTTGTTTCTACATATGAGCTTATCTTTCTAACGGTCTGCCTGCTTATTGCATTTCCCTAATGTGGCTCCTGCACAGAGTTAAACCTGCATAGTTATGGTAGCGGAACTCATTTTTTATGGTAATTTTTAGAAGTTGACTTATTCATGACAGAATGCTATCTTCAGGTCTTATGGAGGCTTGTACCTGAGACATTCCAGGTCCCTGTCGGACTACTATTCAGTGTTTGCTAAGGAGATATATTTCTCTTTCAGGCAAATTTGTTTGGCATTCTGAAATTATCCATTTATCACTTTAAGTCCTCCACCATTTTATTTTTGAATCTTTGCACCATGCTCTTGTGACTGTTTTTATGTTTTTTGCCCAGGTTTCATTTTCCACAATTAACATAATTAGTAAGACCAGGGTGTTCAATTAAAACTTAAGATAACCTTTTCTCTTTTAACTGGTTCTCTGGAAGAGGTACTTAATATTGTGGCAGTTGCAAGTTTCATTTTTGAGATCTACCTTTGAAAAGTGGTGGGATCTAAAGTTATAAGGTCAAACATTATGTTAGTTGATAGCACTGTTGGGAAAGTGGGGGGACCTTGGCAATTTGTGTGTATGATTTGGTGAGTCCTGAATGAAGGGGGAACAATAGTAAAATATAGTATACTTGATGGATAGTGAATGAGGTTTAGGGGAGCCTCTATTGGTAAGGGTGCTGAAGAGGAATAGGGGTGCTGACTGGGTCTTCTAGGCCTCAGGGATAATTGTAAAATTACAGTAGGATGACAACTACTACATTATTTTTAATTTTTCATGTATGTGTTAAAACCATCGAATTATCATTTACTGAGTATCTGCTGAGTTTCAAGACATTGGATACAAAGATTTTGCATACAATATATTCCTATCCCGTGAAGACACAGTCTATGTGAAAGCAAAGGCTTGAGAAAGTCATCGTTGCATTCAGAAAACAGGGAGACAGGAAGGGTCTGCTTCCAGTAGAAAAAAATCAGTCAAACTCTTTACAAGGTTAGGGGACATAGCATGGAGAACATGTCCAAATATCTGACAATATTGATCGTCGGTACCTGTGCACCATAGAAGCTCATATGATCATGTGTGTGAATATTGACAAGCATTCTGTGAAGCAAAACATGTTCTCCATGTTATACTATAGTGGTTTCATGCGGGAAATTCAATAGAATAATTGCTATTAGGAAGACATCCTTGAGGCCCACTGTGTAACAATAAATTACTTTTAACAATCTGACTGACATAACTTCTATCCTTACTTTTGCTCAACGATAAGCTCCATGTTGATAAGACATATGAGGACCATGTGCATGTTCCAGTTATAAGCTCCATTCAGTGACGGTGTCTTCTAATGACTACACACCTCAGACCTCCCTAAAGAGAATCCAGCTGTACTGGCTAGTTTTGTGTGTCAACTTGACACAAGTTGAAGTTATCACAGAGAAAGGAGTTTTAGTTGAGGAAATGCCTCCATGAGATCCAGGGGTAAAGCAATTTCTCAACTGGTGATCAAGGGGAGATGGCCCCTTGTGGGTGGTACTATCTGTGGGCTGGTCGTCTTGGGTTCTATAAGAAAGCAGGCTGAGCAAGCCAGGAAAGCAAGCAATCCAGTAAGAAACATCCCTCCATGGCCTCTGCATCAGCTCTTGCTTCCTGACATGCTTGAGTTTCAGTCCTGACTTCCATTAGAGATGAACAGTAACATGGAAGTGTAAGCTGAATAAACCCTTTCCTCCCCAACTTGCTTCTTGATTTTGATGTTTGTGCAGGAATAGAAACCATGACTAAGACAAATTGGTACCAGTGAAGTGGGGTATTGCTGTGACAATCTGACCATGTTTTGGGGAGGACTATGGAAGGACTTTGGAACTTTGGGCTTCCCTGTGGAATGTTGTATAGGAGCTTGGAAGATAATGTTAAGAACAGTGCAAAAGATGGAGGCCTGGCTTGTGAAATTTCAGAGTGAAGATTACAGACTCTTATCAGGGCCATTGCTAGTTTGATTTAAGATTTTGTGGTTTTGGTTAGCTGGGTCTGAAGCAATCATCTGTTATTAACAAGATACCAGAACTACTAAAGGAAACCATTGCCTTGCTGGGACTATTGATGCTGGTTAGCTGGAGATAATAAGATATTAGCAGTGATTAAGAAGAGACCAGCAACATTGTGTTGAAATCTTCTGTGTTTTCTGAGAGCACAGAGGCTGTGTTCCAGAGATAGCCAGGATTGTACCTTGTGCTGTGGATGGACTTGTTAATGTGTTAGAGTCACCCAGGTGGTACTGGTTTTGAAGGCATGGAGAAGTCATGAAATGCAACTGAGGCCTGGGCACTGTGAGAGGCTGTGGAAGGCCATTGGTGAAGTTGCAGCCTCAGTTGCAATTGACAGCCCAGGATTGAAGGGGTCATGCAAAGGAGTTGAGGCTTGGCACCATGGTAAACCCTACTTGTAGTGGAAGACAGTAGAGTTTTGTAGATACCAATACCATGAGATGACCACCAAGAACAGCATCAGCAGTGGAGTACTGGCATCTGGAGCCTAGAAGACAAGGTGTGTGCTACAAAGGGCAGAGCTGGAGAAGTGATCCAAGCCCTTGGAGGAATCCAGAAGATTGTGAGTGGATTCACAGACACTGGATGGTTAGAGTTTGATTATGCTTTTGATTGTGACTGTGCCCTGTTATTTTTCCCTCTTGAAAGAAGAAAATATTTTAGTGGAGCCTAGCATTAATTAGTGACTTTCTTTAATGACAAACAGCAATGTGGAAGAGTAAGCCTAATGAACCCTTTCCTCCCCAACATGCTTCTTGGTCGTGATATTTGTGGAAGAATAGAAACCCTGACTAAGACACCAGCATTGAGAGACAGTGAAACTCTGATATTAGCAAGTGAACACAGAAATGCAGTAATCTATTGGAAATGAAAATGTCACTCCCTGTCATCCCTATACACCCAGATGTGAGATTGCTGGGTCATGTGGTCTTAATTTGTAATTGTCTGAGATCCTCCATATTATTTGCCTATGTTGTATAGCATAATGCTCATGCTGATTGGGGACAGGTACTCCTTTATCTCCAACCATACAATATTGCTTTTCCTTTTTTTTTTTAATTTCAATTAATTGCTGTCATTCCATTGGTTATGGAGCAATTCAACGTTTATTACCATTTATCATTATTTACCATTTCCCTGGTGAGTGGAGACATTGGCTATATGCATTAGTTTTTTGCCCATATGCACTGACAAAAAGGAAGGATGTCAATCATTGCATGGAGTGCAGAAAGGCCCAAGGGAACATTACCTCTCTCTTTTCTTTCCCCTGATCTATGTTTTATAAATGCCAACTCAAGGGAAACTACACCCAAGGAAAAGCAAAAAAGTAATCTTTCAACAAACTCACAGGATGATAGCCACAAAAACATAAAAAAAAAATTCAAAAATAACAGGAAGCTACGATCACTATTCTTTAATATCTCTTAACACCAATGGTCTCAATTCCCCAATAAAAAGGCATAGACTGAGAGAATGGATCCATAAGCAGGACCCAACATTTTGCTGCATCCAGGAATCACACCTCCATGTTAAAGACAAACAATACCTCAGAGTAAAGGCTGGAAAACAAATTTCCAGGAAAATGGCCTCAAGAAACAGGCTGGAGAAGTCATATCTATTATCAGATATATTTAACTTTCAACCAAAAGTCATCAAAAAAGATAGGGAAGGACACTTCATACTCATCAAAGGAAAAATCTGCCAAGAAGAACTCTCAATTCTGAACATCTATGCCCCAAATGAAAGATCTCTCACATTCATGATAGAAACTTTACTAAAGCTAAAAGCTAATATTGCACGTCACACAATAATAGTGGGAAATGTCAACACCCCACTCTCATCAATGGACAGATCTTGGAAACACAAACTAAACAGAGATACAGTGAAACTAACAGATGTTATGAACCAAATAGATTTACCAAATATCTATAGAACATTTCATCCAAAATCAAAAGAATATAAATTTTTCTCAGCACCTCATGGTACCTTCTCCAAAAATTGATCATATAATTGGTCACAAAATGAACATCAACAGATATAAGAAGATTGAAATAATCCCATGCATTCTATAAGATCACAACCAAATAAGGCTGGTCTTCAATGGCAACAAAAAGAACAGAAAGCCCACATACACATGAAAGATGAAAAATGTTCTACTCAATGATAATTTGGTCAAGGAAGAAATAAAGAAAGAAATTAAAGACTTGCTAGAATTTAATGAAAATGAAAGTACAAAATAACCAAACATATGGGACACAATGAAAGCAGTGTAAAGAGGAAACTCATTGCTCTGAATGCCTCCAAAAAGAAATTGGAGAGAGCATATACTAACAGCTTAACAACACACCTGAAAGTTCTAGAAGAAAAATAACCTAATAGACCCAAGTGGAGTAGAAGGCAGGAAATAGTCAATTTAAGGGTTGAAATCAACCAAGTAGAAACCAAAAGAACGATAAAAAAGAATCAACAAAACCAAGAGCTGGTTCTTTGAGAAAATCAACGAGATAGATGAACTCTTAGCCAGACTAACAAGAGTGCACAGAGACAGTATGCAAGTTAACAAAATTAGAAATGAAAAGGGAGATATAACAACAGATTCTGAGGAAATTCAAAAATCATCAGATCCTACTACAAAAACCTATATGCAAAAAAGTTGGAAAATCTGGAGGAAATGGACAAGTTTCAAGACAGAAACCAAACACCAAAGTTAAATCAGGATCAGATAAACCATCTAAACCGTCCCATAACCCCTAAAGAAATCGAAGCAGTCATTAACAGTCTCCCAACCAAAAAAAGTCCAGGACCAGATAGGTTCAGTGCAGAATTCTATCAGACGTTCAAAGAAGATCTAATACCAATACTCTTCAAACTATTCCACAAAATAGAACCAGAAGAAACACTACCCAATTCACTCTATAAGGCCACAGTTACATTGATATCAAAGCCCCACAAAGACCAAACAATAAAAGAAAACTTCAGACCAATTTCCCTTGTGAATATCGATGCAAAAATACTCAATAAAATTCTTGCAAACCGAGTCCAAGAACACATCAAAACAATCATTTACCATGATCAAGTAGGCTTCATCCCAGGGATGCAGGGATGGTTCTACCTGTAAATCCATCAGTGTAACTCAAAGAAAACAACTACATGGTCATTTCGTTAGATGCTGAAAAGCATTTGAGAAAATTCAACATCCCTTCATGATAAAAGTATTTGAAAGGTAAGGAATTCAAGGAGCATACCTAATCATAGTAAAAGAAATATACATCAAACCAGTGGCCAACATTAAACAAAAAGAAGAGAAACTGGAAGCAATCCCACTAAAATCAGGGACTAGGCAAGGCTGCCCTCTCTCTTCCTATCTATTCAATATAGTATATATATATACTATATAGAATAGATATATAGTATATCTATAGATATATATTATTTTATATATATATAGTAATATATATGTAATATATATAAAGTAATATATATATAGTAATATATATATAATATATATTACAATATAGTTCTAGCTAGAGCAATTAGACAATAAAAGGAGGTCAAAAGGACACAAAATGGAAAGGAAGAAATCAAAATACCCCTATTTGCAGATGATATGATGGTATAATTAAGTGACCTGATATTCTCCACTAGATACCTGCTACAGCTGATAAATACCTTCAACAAGTGGCCAGATTCAAAATTAACTCAATCAAACCAATAGCCTTCCTATACTTGAAAGATAAACAGGCTGAGAAAGAAATTAGGGAAATGACACCCTTCACAATTGTCACAAACAATATGAAATATCTCATTGTGACTAAAATCAAACAAGTGTAAGATCTGTATGACAAGAACTTCAAGTCTCTGAAGAAAGAAATCGAAAAAGACCTCAGAAGATGGAAAGATCTCCCATGCTCATGGATTGGCAGAATTGATATAGTTAAAATGGCCATCCTGCTGAAAGTAATGTACACATTCAATGCAATCCCCATCAAAATTCCAACTCAGTTCATCAGAGACTTAGAAAGAGAAATCCTCCAATTCATATGGAATAACAAAAAATCCAGGATAGCAAAAACTATTCACAACAATAAAAGGACTTCTGGGAAAATCAGCCTCCCTGATCTCAAGCTGTACTACAGAGTCATAGTGATAAAAACTGCATGGTATTGGTACAGTGACAGGCAAGTAGATCAATGGAATAGAATAGAAGACCCAGAAATGAACCCACACACTTATGTTCACTTGATCTTTGACAAAGAAGTTAAAACCTTCCAGTGAAGAAAAGACAACATCTTCAACAAATGGTGCTGGTTCAACTGGGGGTCTACATGTAGAAGATTGCAAATTGATCCCATAATATCTTCCGGTACAAACCTCAAGTCCAAGTGGATCAAGGACCTCCACATAAAAACAGATACACTGAATCTAATAGAAGAGAAAGTGGGGAAAATTCTCGAACACTTGGGCACAGAAAAAAGTTCACGAACAGAATGCTAATTGCTTGTGCTCTAAGATCAAAAATTGACTGATGGGACCTCATAAAATTCCAAAGTTGGGTAAGGCAAAGGACACTGTAAATAGGACAAAACAGCAACCTACAGATTGGGAAAAGATCTTAACAATCCTACAGCTGATATAGGGCTAATATCCAATGTATAAAGAGAACTCAAGAAGCTAGACTCCAGAGATCCAGATAACCCTATTAAAAAATGGGGAACAGAGCTAAGCAGAGAGTTCTCAACTGAGGAAACTGGAATGGCTCAGAAGCACCTAGAGAAATGTTCAACATCCTTAGTCATCAGGGAAATGCAAACCAAAACAACCCAGAGATTCCATCTCACACCAATCAGAATGGCTAAGATCAAAAACTCAGGTGACAGCAGATGTTGGCACAGATATGGAGAAAGAGGAACACTCCTCCATTGCTGGTGGGATTGCAAACTGATACAACTTCTCTGGAAATCAGTTTGGTGGATCCTAAGAAAAATGAACATATTACTACCTGAGGACCTAGTTATACCACTCCTGGGCATATACCCAGAAAATGCTCCAAGATGTAATAAAGACACATGTTCCACTATGCTCATATCAGCCATATTTATAATAGCCTAAAGCTGGAAACAACCCAGATGTCCCTTCACAGAGAAATGGATACAGAAAATGTGGTACCTTTACAAAATGGAATACTACTCACCTATTAAAAACAATGACTTCATGAAATTCCCAGGCAAATGGATGGAACTTGAAAATATTATCCTTATCAAGGTAACAGTCATAAAAGAATGAACATGATATGTACTCAATGATATGTGGTTATTAGATGAAAAGTTCGAAATACCCAAGAGTCACTTCACAGCAACCATAGGGCTGAGTGTGAGTCCCAGATGGAGGAGTTGGAGAAGGGACTGAAGGATTTGAGGAAATTTCCATCCCCAGGGATGGAGCAACAGTGGCAACTGACCTGACCCCTTCATTCTCCTGGAGACTGATTCAACAACTAAAGAATACACATGGAGAGTCCCATGGTGATGGCCACATATGTGGCAGAGGAGTGTCTTGTTAGCCATCAGGGTGTGTAGAGGCACTCAGGCCTGAGGGTGTTAGATCCCCCAGTGTAGGAGAATGCCAAGGAGGGAAGTTGAGAGTGGGTGGGTGGGTGGTTGGGGGAATGCCCCCATAGTCAGGGGAGTGCGGATGGAATAGGGAGGTTTCCAAGGGAAGATCTAGAAAGGGGGACACATTTGAAATGTAAATAAAATATGAAAAAAATTCTTACAAAAAATGAACAAAGACATACAGTCATATGTATCACAAATGACATGCCTACGGCCCTCTCCTGAAACCTTGAATCACTTGCATCTTAGAAAGGTCACCAAGCAGAGGAGCAGCTCCAGGATAAAGTGGATCTGATGGAGGCTGTAGTGAGAAGGATATTGGGATTCTCAGGTAGGCCTTGGCTTTCATGCTGAGCCTGAGGGATGCTTTGCACTGAGCAGGTTCCTGAGAGGGTAAAAGGAAGCACAGAGCAAGGCTTCCAGTTTCACTTCCAGCGGACTAAGTTTTGATTTGTTCTTCTTAGAGTAAATGACAATGTATATTCTGAAACATTTTCCTGGTCCTGTCTGAATTCCAATTTCACATAAAGAAGAAATTGCATAAGTCACACTATGCAGGCTTTCAAATAAAATCATGGGAATAATAACAGGAAATGAGCCACATTCATGCAGTACAGGAAGAAGAGAGATCCAAATCCTGCATGCATTTCTATATCACTGTAAGTTTCAAATGATTTGGGATGTAATTGGGGTTCTTATGGCTGGAAATTTTGCTTCAGGAACTACTTAAATTCTTTCAGGTGGTGTCATTTGAGTGAGTCTTATTCTTATCACTCATCCGGAAAATATATCTTATGAAGGAGCTCTTTTGAACAGTTAGTATCATGTGTTTATTTGCCTGTACTTTTATATCTTTTCTTTTATCTCTGCCCTTAGCCTGTAGTACATAAAAACTCAGGTTCCTAACTGTACTTCTATATTGGTGGAGGATTCAAAGTTGTGAGGTTTATAACAGGTCATAGTGGTAGAATGAAACAAGGTCTGAGTATTATGTTGACGAATTAATAAGTACTAAATAAATAAAGTGGTGACTAGAAGTGGGTCAGAGGGTAGGAATGAATATTGGGACCTTGTGCCTTGAAGTGGTGGTGACCAAAGTGTACAAGGGTTTTTAGTGCTTTTCTCCATTGGTAAGATAAAGCACCAGAGGAGGCATGGGAAGAACTGGAAACAACCTGTTCATTCAGCAATGAGAAAATGTCAAGCTACCTTTTTGGCATTGGGGACCTCATGTTTTGGGTCTCTTGTTTTATCGTGCATAATCTCTGTACTGTGAGTGGCAGTGGTGGAGACAGGTGTTGGCATTTGGGAGACAGCCATCCTATGCAACTTCTGATGCATACACACCACTGTGAGTGCTGTACTCCTCCTGTTTGCATTAGAAGAATATATTTTTGCTAGTGTGCTCAGCATATCCCATTTGAGTTTTTGTGACATTTTCATTGTCCTTATAACATTTGGGAAAGAGTATCAATGGAATAAATGCTAATTTCTTACACATCGTGGGGAAACATGATATGCTACCCTTCTGTTAAGTAATTTTATATCTGGTTAATTTAAGATTGTGTAGCATATTGTAATCTTATGCTACCTTCATTTTTCCATTCTCATGAAACTCTGTAGAATGAAGTCTCCATGAGACTTTACTTTTACAAAGGAATAAAGTTAATTTTGAAGGCACATTATTTATAATTGTCTTCTATTTGAAAGGTAAATATTTATTCTTAAGTGTTTGTTCAGGTATTAAATTTTGTCTATAATACATGTGGACACATATTTAGGAGGTCGTTTTGTTAATATTTTATAATATATATTTTCATTAAATAATTCATTTATTTACTTTAATTCTGATGAAAGCTTTCCCTCCTTCCCCTCCTTCCAATCTACCCTTCTTATTTCAACTCCTCCAGTCTCCTCTCTTTCTCCTCAGAGAATGGGTGGCTTGCTGTTTATATCAACTTGCCTTGGCTGATCAACTTCTACTCCTGCTAGGCTCATGTTCTCTAATTGACTTTAGAAAAGACACTAGAGTTAGAAGACTTGGACTCAAGGCCCACAATGGAGTCAGAGGCAACTCCAGCTCCTCAAGTTAGGGGTCCTACATGAAGGTCAAGCTGCACATCTGTTTTGTATGTGTAGCAGACCTGCAACTATCTCATCCATGTCGTCTGATTGGTGGTTAAGTCTCTGTGAGTCCCTATTGGCTGAGGTTAATTGAATGCTTAAGTTTTCTTACGATGTCTTTGACCTTTCTGGCTCCATGTATTCTTCTTGCCTTTGTCCAAAGGATTCCTGAAACTCTGTCTAATGTTTTGGCTCCATGACTTAGTGTTGGCTTCCATCAGCTGGCGGGTGAAACATCTGACATGACAATTATGCAAGACTCCTCTCTATAATTACAGCAGAATGTCATTAGTACTGTCAGGGGTGGGCTCTTCCTCATGTCACTGGTCTAAATTTGGGACAGTCACTGGATGGCTATTCCCTCAGTTTCTTCTTCTAATTTACATCTGAACATCTTGTATGTAGGACAAATTTTTGGTCTCAGGTTTTGTGGCTGGGTTAGCGTCTCCATACTTCAATTGGAAGTTACGTTTTGTTTTGGAGATTGCACCTCCAATTCCATATTGCCTATTGAACAGAGGCTTTGCTAGGGTTGCTTTTATAGACTTCTGGGAATTTCTATTGTCCCTGGTTTGTTGCTCATCACAGAAATTCCACCACTTATTCCTGTTTTGTCTTTCTGTTCTCTCTCCCATTTAATCACGTGATCCCTCCTGCTCCCTACTCCACATGCCCCCATTCTCAGTTACCTTCCTCCACCCACACCAGATGTCTATTTTATTTACCTCTTTTAGTGAGATTCAAGTTTCCTCCCATGGGACCTCCTAGTTACTTAGCTTCTTTTGGTCTGTGGATTGTAACATAGTTATCCACATCCTCATGAAACCAACAAGGTGTAGAAAAACTTAAAAGAGATAGAGAAGATGTTTATTAAGCAATCTTAGGAGGAGGAACTAACACAAAATTTTACAAGAAATTAAGCAGCTTAATAGTCACATAATCTTTCAGTCTAATTAAAATCATCCATGCTATTGGGATAAAGATTTCTCCAATAAGCACTCAAGGAGAGACAACAAGAATTTGAAACATTTTAAAATTAATTATCAGAAAAATGCAAATGAAACCATGCTCAGTTCTTTTCTTCATCCAGTAACAATGACTCTTTCATACATGAAGAAATAATTACTAACAATCATATGGAGAACAGATGCCTTTTAGACACTTTTGTAGGAATTTTAATTAGTGTCAATGTTTTGGAAAACATTACTGAGGTTTCCTTCTTAAAATTACTTGTGTAGTCCACACACTCTAGCACTTTCCCTTGTTTGTTGGGTGGTTTGAATGAGAATGACCCTCATAAGCTCAAAGGTTTGAAGACATGCTCCCCAGTTGGTAAAACATTCTGGGAAGTATTAGCAGGTGTGGCTTTGTTTGGATGACATGTGTTAATGGGGGTGAGATCTTAGGCTTAAAAGGTCCCATGCCAAATAAGTTCAGTGACAAGTCCAAATTAGGATGCATCTCAAGGGGAGATTTCAAGGCCTGACACGATTACTGATGCTATTATATACTTCCAGAGAGGTATACATGATCTTCAAGAGGCCCAAGAAGAAGCTGACTGAGACAGAAACAGATAATTATACCTAACCAATGGTCTAAAGCTGGAGAGCTCTGTGGTTCAATGATGGAAACACTGGAAGGAGTTGAGGAGGAGGGCTACATCCTAGGAAGACCAGGGGTCTCAAAAAACTTGGACCCCTGAGATCTCTCAGACACTGAGCCACCAACCAGGAAGCATACACTAGCTGGTCTGAGGCCCCTGACACATATACAGCAGAGGACTACCTGGTCTAGCCTCAGTGATAGAAGAAGCACCTAATCCTGGAGAGACTTGAGGACCTAGGTAATGGGGAGGCCTGGAAGGGTGTGGGGCTGTGTGGCGGTTGGGGACCTCCTCTTAGAGAGGGGGATGAAGGATGGGATGAGGAACTGTCAGTGTGTAGAATGAATGGGAGGGGGATAATGACTGGAATATAAAATGATTAAATATAATAATAAAAAAGGAAGTTGAAGACTGCACTAGCAGGAAATTTCTCAAAAAAAGTATTCTAAAATCCCACTGTATATATTTAAAAAATATTTTTTAACATAAATCATGAATTATGAATATGTACATATTTCATATCCCAGTGCCCTCTCTGGCTACTGCTTGTGATTTCATTGAAGATGTGAGCTCTCAGCTTTCGTTCTGACAAGGTTTCCTTCTGCTATTTCGAACTCCAACCCTTTGGAATATTTAGCAGAATTAAATCCTTTCTTTTATAAGTTGCCTTACTCATGGTGTTTTATCATAGAAAGAAGAAAGTAGCTAATAGAATGTTTATCCAGTTAGCATCAAATATGCATATCAGAGCAGTGCAAACACTATTAGTTTAGTAAACCACTCAGTGTGTCCCTCAGGGGATACATGATAGATGAAGACACAGGTTAGCTCCAATAGAATGACACAGCTTCCTTTTTCCTATTTTGGAAGGAGCTGGAGAATATTTTTTCCACATAAGGAAAGAGGAATATATTCCAGAGACAAGCTATGAACATTTCAATAAATTAAACTTATTCATGAGAACCATGGGCTCTAATTTACCTTAGTCATCTAGAACTAGATCCCTTATGTATTTGTATCCCAAATTTATATTAGTAGTAATGACAAAAAAAATACTTTTATGTCATTGCAATTTGGATTATTTAAATATGATTTACTTTCTCTTGAATTTATGCAGAAAGCATGTTTTCTGTTCACTCTGTACAGTTTCTCCAGAACTCACAGGATCCGACAGTATCCAGGACTCGGTTTTTCCATCATCACAGGTGACAAAAGAGGAAGGCAATATGAGCAGACACATATCAGTTAAATTCCAGGCATCATCGTGCTTTAATTGAACACTCATCATCTGCTGCCTTACATACACACCAATGTACTCTATGCACAGAATCACAAACTGCCACTGAGAAAGACTCACAGATTCTTCATGAGTTCTCAAGAATTCCAAAATATAATTTGAGTATATCTGCACTTCAAATAAACAACCTCTGTACAGATTTTATCACATGAATTACAAATCACAATTACAGGGGTAACAGTGTAAATAAGACCCATAGAAAGGATCTTGAAGAAAAGTAAAGAAAGATTACACATAGTTGATAAATTCTTTAAATTACTTTGTCCTGAAAAATACATGAGCAAAAAATTAAGAAATAAATAGAAAACAGAAAAAGAAAAGACATGCTATCCAATGAGTTTGTTAGGAGTTGTCTGCAGCTAACTGTAGTGCAGTGGGTGTCACTAGCTGAATTGTCCTCACAGTCTTGGTGCTGCAACCTCATACACCTTTTAGTACCAGCCCTATATGTACAATTTTCTCAGAACTCACAGAAGACCAGTGTGACCTGTGATCTGTGACCACATCTGGGTCAGTACTTGGTCTGATGTGTGAGGTGCATGTACTGTGTGAGAAGGCTGATGATTATGAACGCCCTGTAGTCATCAACTGTGCCTGAAATTTTTGCTGGCTCTATCTTGATTTCTACACAGCCCCTTAACCAGGGAACCCGGCTGAGTTTATTGCCTGAGTTTAAGGTTCCCAAGTTTTCAGAGCCCTTTGCTTCTTGATCTGACACACTTCACCAAACTGAATCAGTTTTTCCATGTGCAAAGCTTTTAATTTTGTTAATTTCTTGGTGCATGTTACTTTTAAAGTTTTATCGAGAATATGACTGTGGATATGATACCTGTGTGGCTATGTTCTGGCTATGCAGATAGCTTTGATTGAGAGCTAACCTCTGAGCTTTGATCTCTATGGACAGAAAAAGAGTTAGGTGTGACATCCAAGTAGAAATCCCATTTCTAGGAAAAGCAGGTATCATGATAACTGGTAATATGATCACTGGGGTTCACTGGCCAAACAGTCTAATCATCTGGTAAGATAATGCCCAGTGAGTGAACATATGTAATAAATATCATGCTGATTGAAAGAGGAAGGCATCTTATGTCAATATGTGCACACGCACACACACACACACTCCCACATCTGTGGATAGAGAAACACTGTAATAAACAAACACAGAAATGAATCTCATATGGAAAGCAGAAATTTGAATAAATATGTGGACTTATAAAAGATTACTATACACTTTATATGTATAGATCATCCCTGAGTGTGATATTTAGAGGTAACCCAGATTCAGATGAAAAAGATGGAGTAGAGATTGAGGGAATGTCCAACCCATGGTTGTCCTCATCTGAGACAGATTCCATGGGCAAGAACCAACACTGACATTCATTATGATAGTCTGTTTTGATTGCAGACAGGGGACTAGCATAAGTGACCTCTGAGAGATTCCACACTGCATCTGACCAAAACAGACACAGAGACTCAAAGCCAAGCATTAGACTGAGCTCACTGAGTCTTAGACAAAAGTTGTAGGAAGGATTGAGAGAGCTGGAGGAGACAGAGACTCCACAAAGAAACAAACAAAACAAAAACATAAACAAAAAACCCTCAATGGTGTCTACTCATCTGGATGCTTCAAAGCTGCAAGAGACTGAACCAACAATGAAAGAGCACAAATGGGTGGACCTAAGCCTCCTGCACATATGTAGCTGATGTGTAGCTGCTAATGCAGGTACCCCGTCAACTGGAGTGGTGGCTGTCCCTGACTCTATTGCTTACATGTGGATCCTGTTTCACAATCTGGGCTGCCTTGTCTGGTCTCAGTGGGAGAAGATGTGCCTAGTCTTGCAGGGCCTTGATGTGTTTCTACCCAGAGAGCAGGCTCTTGCTTCTCAGAGTAAAGAGGGAATGGGAATGCTGGGAGGGGTTTAGTGAGGGGGAACTGTCGGGAAAAGTCATGGCTGCAATTGGGATCTAAAATAGTTAATTAAATTAATTAATGAAAAATATTTTTATCTATTTTATTAATTAATTATTTAATTTATTTACATCTCAAATGTTGCCCCCCCAACCCTCAAATTGTTCTTTACCCAATTCCCTCTTTTGCCTCTGAGTGGGCATCTCTTTGTATTCCCCCTGGACCCTGGGACATTGCATCTGTACAGGATTAGACACACCGTCTCCTGATGTGGGCAGACAAGGAACCCCACTCCTACATAAGTTCCTGTGGTCTCTGACCAGACAGTGTATGCTCTTTGTTTGGTGGTTCAGCTTCTGGGTCTCCCAGGGTTCCAGGATTTTTGACAGTGTTGCTCTTCCCAAGGGGTTGCCATCCTTCAGTTCTTCCCCTAACTCTTCCATGGGGGTTTGTAACCTTTGTCAAATGCTTGGCTGTATCTGCAGCTGCCTCAGATGTCAAAAGGAGATCATGGGGATACAAATTGGAAAGGAAGAAGTCAAGGTATTACTATTCATAGATGATGTGATAGTATCAGTAAGCAACCCACAAATTTCTACCAGAGAACTTCTATAGCTGATAATCAACTTGAGCAAATCTACTGGATATAAAATTAACTCAAATAGTTATTTCTCATTGGCTATATCAGGGAATGTGGCCTGGTAAGCAAGTGCTAGCAATTACAGGAAACCCTGCTATTTGTGATTTAAAAGGGCAGGAAAGGTAACCATTGGTAAAAAGAATACTGTTGGGGTCTTACCACACTTTTTTTCAAATTACATACTTAGTGATGAGAGAGAGAGAGAGAGAGAGAGAGAGAGAGAGAGAGAGAGAGAGAGAAGACACAGAGTACCTGAGGAGGTCCATGGCACTCAGGGTTAGGTGGAAGTGCCAAGGAAACAATAACAATTAGTGAGGTCACTATAGGAGGCCCCTAGCCACATGAAGATAGGTGGGACTTATCTTCAAGTGGGGGCAGTGCAGTGCTCATGGAGACCACTGGGTTTTCTGGAATTATACTTGGTTATAACGTGAACATCATGGGAATCAGAAACAGCATGGTTCTACTCCAAGAAATGTTTGTTTTCAGAACAATTGTGCTGGTTCTACAGCACTTGAAGTAAAAATGAAATTATTCCTTCTCATTTTTGCTGCAGCTCTGCTTACAATGGACTAAATGTCACATTCATCTGTGTGAATCTGTAGGACACTTTCTCAATGACAAGAATGCACCATCATATCAAGTGGAACACAAACAAACTGATCTGAGGTGAAGTGAAGTCAGTGCAGGCTGATCATACCTTGAACAGTGCAGACTGAGACTAATGAGTTAGATGGGAAGGCTTAGGTCAGTAATAATATGCATGATGTTGGCTACAATTAAGAACAGCATATTGTATTCTTCATATATGGAGAGTCGATAGCACTCAGAATGTTAACTGTATCATCATTAAATTGTTGATATGGTTTTGAAAACTTAATGTTAGGTAAGAGGATTACTGTTCATCTCAAACATCATTGAAGTAAACAGTAGCAATGTAACTAAAACAGCAGTCATGTGAGAAACAATTTATTACTAAATCTCTTTAGCTATCCTCACCTACACCATGTTGCAGTGAGTTTTCTTGATAAATAACCTAACAACTTGTTCTCATTAAATAGTGTTATATTACAGAAACATTTAAAAGTTCTTCCAGTGTGTGAACAAACAAGAGCTTTAATAGAATATGACACTGGATAGAAGAAGGCTCTAGAGAAATTCCATGGCTAGAAGAAGAGACCACACACATCTCTAACATTAAAATACATGCTCAAAAAGCATAAGCCAGAATTTCCTAGATTCTGAAGTGATCCTGGGAAGTCCTTATTGGTCTTCACTGCCCCCTGCTGGTCCTGAGCTTCTCTGTAGGGAACTTTTTGTTCAGGTTCACAATGAGCTTCCCTCACAGTGTTTCCCCCGATGTAGTATATGTGTCTTTGGTTTCTGGTACAGTAGTATATGCCTGTGTCTTCGGTTTGCATACTGTTCATTTTCAAGAAAACTTGATTCTTCGCGGTGTCCCTGCTGATGCTCAAGCGGGATTTGAGAGCTGAATTATAATCTGTACCACCATTACTCCATATGGCTCCCATCCACTCCAGACCCTTTCCTTGAGGCTGGCGAACCCAGCTTACACCATCAGTGGTTAATGAGAACCCAGAGACAGTGCATGTGAGGGACAGGGTCTCTGAGGGCTGCACCAGGCCAGGTCCTGACTCCTTCAGCTCGACTTGGGATAGGACACCTGGGGACAAGCAACATCACAGTTAGTCCTACTCTCCTAGCTGACATGTCTGAGTCCCTCTTATGAAACCCTGAAACACTTACAGCTTGGAAAGGTCACCAGGCAGAGGAGCAGCACCAGGACAGCCATTCTCTGATGGAGGCTCTAGTGTGAAGAGGATGTGGCTTCTCAGCTTGGCGTGGGATTTCAGCCTGAGCCTGAGGGCTGCTTTGCATTGGGGGAGGTTCCTGAGAGGATAAGAGGAAGCATTGGGCAAGGGTTCCAGTTTTCTGTCCTATTGACAGAAATTTATCTTGTGATTTTTAGGCAACTGGAGACGAAAATAATATTTTTCTGGTACTCTCTGGAGTTCAAATTTTAAATAAACAGGAATTTGTACGATTCACACTGCGCAGGGCTAGGAAGAAAAACATGGGGACATTTACGGTAAATGAACCCAAGATCATGAAGTTCAGGCAGAACAGTGTCCCATGTCCTATGTGCAGTTTTATAACTCTGTATATTCCAGAAGAGTATTGAGAATGGAATTATGCTGTTAGTGATCAGACATCCTGCTTAAGGAACTATTTAAAATTATTTTCATGGTGTCTGTGTTGCCGGTTCTATTATTACCTCACTTGGAAAATAGATTGCAGGGAAGCCCATCCTGGATATTTAGTCCAATTGATCTCAGATGTTTATCTAAAAGAAGATCCAGTAGTCTGATTTGGATATCATCTCACTAGCCTCAGATTATCCTCCTGGCCACTTAGGGACATGGCACTTGACGAAAAGCTTATGTTACCCTTGATTTCTGTCAGTCTGTATTTCTCTATGTAGTTTTCTCATTTCCTCTCCATTTAATTTATAGTACATAAAAACCTAAATTTATAAATATTATTATTGCATTGGTGAGGGATGGGAGGTAACCTCTTCATAACACTGCAGAATAAGCAGTGACATGCTGCTAGTCTTGAGGTTTGTTAACTGAAATACAAAATAAGCTGGACTAGTCTACATTATGCTGAGAAGTAGAAAGAAAGGCAGGCACGCATAGGGTGAACTGGGCTTTGAGATGTTGACCACCATAGAGAACAGATGTTGCAGAACTTTTTTCCATGCTTTGGTTATGTAAACCATAGATAAGAGAAGTAAAGGGCTGGATTTGAACTGCACAGTCAGGTTTGAGAGACTGTGGTCTATTACTTGCGATAAGGAAAACACTCGCCTTTTGGGTTTCTTGGTATTTTTATTTTTGTGCATAATCTTTGTCTTCTGACTGACAGTGATTGAGTCAGTTCTTAACAATAGGGAGACAGCCATGTAATGCAAATTGTAATGGGCTAAGTGTAAGTCCACTTATTCAAATTTGGGTTTTTAATCGACTTATTTATTTTTGTTTTGAGACTTTTGTTTTCAAGACAGAGTTTCTCTTGTCTTGTTCCTAGGTGTCTTGGACCTCTAGCCATCTTGAGACCTGTTATATAACCTGTCAAGGGCCATGCAGGAGGAACAACACACTGCTTTCGAACTCATGCAATGTTGCTCAATGATTAACACAACTGTGATGAATGTGACTCAGAGCAGCATGAACTCAAAGACTATGGATCCTCGGAACTTCATGCTGTTGTGGAATTTTGCTCTGCTTGTTGCCTCAAGATCCTGGTTAATCTAGGAATTGTATGAGAACTCTAAGATTGCTTCCCACCCCACACTGGGGTGTATTATGAGTACTCGCCATGGTAATGCTTGACATTTTCCAGGCATTGATGCAGTAATAGATTAATTATTCAGTCACCACCCTAGAAAATAACTTATAAATGGAGTTCCTCTTTGTCACTGAGGTGCAGGAAAATGCTGGATCCAGTTTACATATTCAGTCTGTTAGTCTATTTCTTTTTATTGTGGAATTGAGTTCATTCGTATGAAGAGACATTAAGGAAAAGTGATTGTTGCTTCCTGTTGTTTTTGTTGTTAGAAGTGGAATTATGTTTGTGTGGCTACCTTTAATTAATACATTTTTGTAAGTGTCTTTGATGTAGAAAATCTTAGAGAACAGTTTTAAGTTCAGAAAAACATACCCTTAATAGTTAAGCTTGAGATTTCTTTAAGGTCAGGGAACAAGAACTTTGGCAGCACTGGTTGATATGACTCTTTTGTTGAAGCTAGGCTGTTGATGAAGGTAATGGATGTCTTACACCCATTTTAACCCTCAGCTTCCTAATATGGTTTAATAAATTATTGAGGAAATGTGAATTCAGTGGATTTAAAATAGAAATGATTGTTTTCATATAAAATTTAAATATTTGATCCTATTAAGATTTTTATAACATTAATTTTAAGATAACCAATAAAGTAATTGATCCTTACTTTATAACTGTGAATTGCTGCCTGCCCAGTAAGAAAAACTGATTAAAAAAATCATTTTACCCGCTCCCACTTTGTGAATCCAAAACATTGTTTAGTTACAATCTGCATGGTTCATGGGTTAATTTGTTTTCTTTACCTGTCCTACATAACATTTTTCATGTAAATGTATAGCATCATGATACTGTACCCTGATAAAGAGAATTTCGCTAAGGTACTGCCCAACACTGGGTCAGCGTAGTTTGGAGAGCTAATGTTGATAGTAAAGATTCTTGCAATATTCCAGGATAAGGCTGTTAATATATTTTCTGATAGCCAATGTGCAGTTCAGACTGTCCTTGTACTACACGTCTCCCACATTAAACAGCTCCTGATCCCCCTCCATCTGACAATGAACACACTCTAGGAGCTTCTATGGCAAGGAGCACATCCTTGGTACATTTTACACATTATGCCACAGCCAGGGCTCCTTGTTGCTTTGGCTTAGGAGGAATGATCCCTAGGACTGAACAATTAGGACTGCAGATCTTGAATTCTTAGAGCAGGCCCAAATGCTGGACCAACAATTTCACCTATCCCCACAGAGTCTTCTTGAACTTGACTTAGGATTCTCAATGCCTTAATGTAAGCATCTGACTCATTCCTGTACCACATGTATGTCTTTGATATCTCTGGGCCCTCTCAATCAGGAGGAGGAATGAATCTCATAAGCCTATTACCTAATAACAATTGGCAGATAGACTTAACTCACTACCATCCATTTGGGAAACTCCACTACGTAGACAAAATATTAGATACCTGTCCCTCTTATGTCTATGCTTTGGCCCTGCAAGAGAAAAAGCTTCCTGACCTCCTGGAAAGTTGATCATGCCTTTGGCATTCCCTACAATCCAAAAGGACAGCCATTGTTCAGAGGACCAACAGATCTTTAATCCCTACTGGTAAACAACACATCATCTTAGGTTAAGGGTGACCCATATCTGGCCTTGGTGGCATCACTTTTTCACATGATTTTCTTTTTTAACTTAGATAATGATAGCCTTAGCCCTGCTTATAAACACTGGGCCTTGCCTCTCTGCCCAGCAGTACTCTTCTCTTTCTGGTTAGATGGAAAGATCGCCTTACCTCACAATGGGAGCCACCCACCACTCTTCTGACTTGAGGGCAAGTTATGCTTATGTTTGTCTCCAGGGATCCAAAAGACTAATATGGGTGAAGGAGGGATGTGAGACTTGCCATTGAGAACCTTGAAGAGGCCTCCATGGACACCTGGGGGTTCTGACTCTGCTCCTCATTCTACTCTCTCCTGGTATGTGTGAGAAGTGGTGGGCCCTTTTGCCTTTGCAATGCTTATTATTACATATTGTCTTATGTTCCCCCTACATACCCTGCAGGCTTTACAGCTAACACCGCAGTGGGACTTCCATTCATGGACCCGATAGATGCAACTCAGGTGATTATAATTAGGTGGCCTGTAGATAAGATCATCTGCTTTGTGGTAGAACATCAAGGGGCCCTCTTGCATCCTACCTAGGAACCTCAGTACAGGGAACATTCATGGCACTAAAACCTCAGGGAAGATGATGGGGATAGAAATGCTTGCCCCTACCACCCAGCCTTATGCTGACCCTGACATCTTCTATCTACCTTAGCAGGCTATTCATCATACCACCACCCCTTGATGTTCTCCTACAAGTAAAGTGCCCACCATATTTGAACTCCAAATCCTGCTGGCACATTGTCAACCTCATCCACCCTCTTCTCCATCCCAGGAGTATGAGGTATATACTGCTAACATCAACAGGCTCGATTTTACCTCCACCACCTTAGGGTTAAGGTGTTTCCTACTGCTGAGGACCTGTCCTATTGCCATACATCATCCATCTAGACTCGATATGATAACTTTCTGGGAGACTGGGCCCTTTGTGAAGCACTTGGATATATTGATCTCCATCCCCTCAACCTGTTTAGGTGTGGTATTATCTATAAATGGATATATACTAATTCAGCTGTCAGTAGTAATAATGTGGAGAATAATTATGGTCTCCTGCATTAATTGTGCCCCTATCACTGTGTGTTTGCTCCCCATCCCCCATCTTTTTCCTTCTGACCAAAGCTTCTGACAGTGATAGAGTGCTGAAGTGTTCTAACATGCCGTGCCATGTAGAGGCATGCTGGTCGCACCACATCAAGCTGGCTATCCTCCTAAGTGAACCTGCTGAGATATGGATACCTGTGACTAATGCAACTCTTTTCCATGCTTTCACTATGATGTCGAAAACTGACCCACAACCCCCAGGGCAAGTCAAACATGTTTTGGGCATCACTGCAGCTATCCTTGCAGCCATCCTGGAGACTACAGAGGAACAAATATAGTGGCAGTGGCCCTGATGCAAACTGTGACAATGGCAGAAAAACTAGACAGGTCGTTTCCTGCTTGGCCAATGCTCTCTGTGCATAGGGGATGCATAATTAACATCTTTATTGCACCATCCATATTTTACAACCTGTTATTCTTTGTCAAAAGTGAAGTCCTTAAGAGTTAGGAATCTAAATGTTGGTTCTGATACATAGTAGGTCCAAGCCACTTCCTGTTGATTCTATTTCTCCACCAGACTGATCCTTAGCCTGGTCCTGTGTAACATGACAGTGGATGCTTTATCTTTAGCATTGTGTGAAGCAGTTAAATTTACTATTGCATGCTTAGATCCAGGATTTCAATAATTTCACCAATCTGAGTTCCAAATCTTCCTCCTGTTGATGATCCATTAAAATGGAGCCCACATCCAACACTGCTTCCCTGAAAAACACTTCTCTAGCTCAAATGTGAAACACTATGTCTTTTTCAGTCATCATCAACATCTGGGCTATGGTCACAGTTTTCCCAAGTGAAGTGTCACCTGTACCACTGGTGTTTATTTGAATCATCATTGTAATAATGCCATTCTATGCACATTTAGTCTTCAGTCAACATATTCTTTTCTGACACATTCTCTCCATAACATTGTAGTACATTTAGGCATTATGATTTCACAATCTAGTATTTCAGGCTATTGACCTTTTCTACAGACTTCTCCCAAAGGATATATGTTAATTAACACTTCTTAGAGAGCCAACAAATTCATAACAGAAAACCATCTCCACATGTTTAGGGTATAATTTGATGTCTATTGTTTTATGATCTCTGAAATCAGAACCAACATCATTGTTTAGTACTGAAAATACTACAGACCAAAGATTTTATGAGTAAGACACAGAGTAAAGAACTGCCTTGCTAAATTGGGAAATACCAAGGATGTGGAGACCACTCTATGTATGGGAGCTACAATTGACAGATGTGTTCTCTCAGGTGGAGTGTACCCTGACCATCTTGCCAAAGTGGTGATTCCAGATCTCTGAGGATATTTTCTACAGTGATCATAAAATGAGAGCCTGACTAGGCCATGCTGGCTTCTTTGCACAGATGAACTAAAGTCCACCTATGCAGGGGCCTATCAATGGCACACTGGTCTCTGATTCATTTCTATTTGCTTCTGGGAAGAGAGTCCCAAGACTGTGATAACTGTGTTCTGAATGAACATCTTAAAGATTCTCATTTGGTGAAATAAGCTGAGCAGTGAGACTGGAGCAGTGCAGAATAGAGAGGCTGGGTCCTTTTGGTCACCTGTGCATCACAGATTCCTAACTCAACTTGAAGTAATCACTGTCAATAAAGCAAAAATGCTTAGACTCATTCAATATTCTGACCTTCTCATGTTAGTCAGTCTTACATTCCCTTCTCTCTTTCCTTCATTTAACTCCAAGCACACATGTTTTCCTTAAAGAAGGCAGACATTTCATTTAATATTCATTTTTTGAAATATTCTAGCAACAGGTAACTTAATAAGATTATTGAAAGTGAGAATCATATTAGATTGGTGGACATGAAGTAACCAGGACAATTTTCAGATAGAGGTCACAAGTCTCTGATTTAATCAAAAGTTCTATATCTCAGGGGTGTAGAAGAAGTAGTGGTCTTACTGTGAGTTACTACTGTGGTGATGAAACAAAGCAACTTGAAGTGAAAGTGTTTATTTGGCCAATACTTCTGCATTGCTATTAATTAGAAAAAGAAAACAATACAGGAACTTATGCAGGGTAGGAAACTACAGGCAAGAGCTGTTGCATTAGTATCAGCTTACAAAATGGATAAGGTGTTCCAAGCAGGTGTGCTCTTATTGAAAAATGGGGAAAGATACTGTTGGCTGGACTACAGTGCTATATCACAGTGGTCCTGATCCCTGTGTTCCTAAATTGTTGCACACAATTTTCCTATCTGGATGACAACATATTTGACCTGGTGTTTTCAAGACTATGTAAAACACTCTGGTATAATTTGGCAGGAGGTGTTCTCAGTGTGTGGCCACTGAAAGAGCCTCCTTCCTCATCAGATACATGTATCTACCTTGGTTGGGCATTCCTGGGTGTGCTCAGAATATTAACGGACAATAAAAATATTTAGTTCCTCACTCACAGACATGAAAGCAAGCAATGCAAACTCTTGACTACTCACTTAGGTTGAGTATATAATTTTACAGACTCTCTTGACTTAACACCATGTTGATGCTTCCTACATATGCTTATAAGAAATTTTGAAAAGTGACCCAGGATGGAGTGAGGTAACCAATCGGAAATGACAGTGAATTAAACATTTGTGATAAACCCACATTCTAGCAATCTTTGGGCCAGTGAATGTGATTAAAAGGGACAGATTCAAGGCAGTAAGATGGGGCATTGGTGATGTTCTCTATATTGTAGACAGCTCAGGCCTATTGCTGTAGCTTTTATGGGAATTCAGAGATTTAGTTACACATGACTCCTCTCTTCATTTTCTTTAGTGCTGCACTCTTCCACCCTGTGTTCCATGGCTCCCAAGTCTCCTTCCTCTGCGTTGCTGTGCATATACGCACATCTACTTTACAAATATATAGATATTACTAGAACTTTGGTGTTTGGCTCTGAGAAGACAGCAATAACCAAAACATCTTAGAAATCATTAATCAAGTTGTGTTGGGAATTGAGATGAAATCAGAAAAATTGTCAGTCTCAGGCATTATCCGTCTGTCTGGACCACAGTTTCTAGTTAATCAGTCATTCACTAGTGCAGTTGTGTCTGTGATGTTCTTGTGAGCATGGTGTTAAAGCCTCATCTCCCTTGCAGAAACAGTGTCCTCACACAGGTGGATGAACCTGATGATGGCAGAGCAGGACAGAGAATGTAGAATCACTTTGTAGAAGCACCTGTGATGGTCCATGTCAGCATCTTTGAGATCTCTGCCAACTTGTTGAACTCAGGAAAACAGAAACAATTCTTTTTATTTCCCAAGAACTCACAGGGAACCAATGTGTTGCAGTCCCAGCTATGCCATTATCATGGGCAGCACAACTCCAGGACAATCTGACAAAGTTTGACCATATCTCAGTTCACGTTATGGTTTGATTGAATGATCATCATCTCCTGGTGTCTAATACCCTCCTACTCTTTTAG
>JADRCH010007955.1:0-10054 GCA_019843965.1 Rhynchomys soricoides
TTTGTTCCTCTTGAACAATGTAAAGTAAACAGGTTATTTCCTCCATGCAAGCTCCTAAAAGAGAAACAGTTACTCCCTCTTGTCAGCAGACAGTTCAAGTGTGGAGTTGTGTGAGAATTATGAATGCTTGTGAGAAAGCTTCAAAAAACCAATGTGTGAATGTTGTATCCTCAGTTTCTTCAAACTCAGAATTTTATGGAATGGTTTTTGTGCTCCACCCAGGGATAGTGGATAGGTGTGAATTTACTTCAGCTGTTGTTATTAACGTGCCTCTATGGAAATACAGGTTTTGCCACATGTGGCTTATTCTTGTAATTGAATTCCTTACTCCTGTGACTCTTTTTCTTTTACTTTTTCTTTCTTTCTAAACACCCGTACCCCTTGGTTGACCCCCACAAACCCTGATAAGTCAAGTCTCTGTGAGGTTAGGTGCTTCATCTTCCCTTGAAGCCAGCAAAGTAACCCTGCTAGAACACATCCCACATATAGACAACAGCTTCTAATATTGCCCCCATTCCAGTTTTTTGTGACTCATATGAAGACCGAACTTCGCATCTGCTACATAGGTACATAGAGGCGTAGATCCTGCTCTTGTATGTTCTTTGTTGGTTCAGTGGGATAGGGCTCTGAGAGCCCCAAGGGTCTAGGTTAGTTGACTCTGTTGGTCTTCCTGTGGAGTTCCTATCCTAATTGGGGCTGGAAATACTTTTTATTTTTCTTCTATACAAGTCCCCAAGCTCCATCCACTGTTTCTGGGTGTCTCTATCTGTCTGAGGTCAACTGCTAGGCAGAACCTCTCAGAGGACAACTTGCTTCTGTCTGGATGCAAAAAAGAATATTGTAGTGTTAGGGATTGGTACTTGCCCATGGTCTCAAGTTGGGCTGGTTAGTGGTTGGCCATTCCCTTAGATTTTGCTCTATCACCAATGCCTGCCTTTCTTTTAGGTAGGATAAATTTTGGTTTGAAAATTTTGTGGGTGGACTGGTGTCTCTATTGATCCACTAGGGTTCCCTCCTACCTAAAGGGGGCAGCAACTTCAGGTTTCATATCCACAATGTAATGAGTCATAGCTAAGGTCACCGTCTTTGATTTTTTGATAAATCTCTTGTCTGTTGTCCCTGGACTGTTCTGCACATGCCTGCCATCTTCTCACCCCTGTCAGTTGCAAATATCAATACAGTCTCATGGCCATCTAACCCTCTCTCCTGTCCTTCTCTTACATCTCCCTGAACCCCATATTCCCCCTCCACATAACCTTCCCATCACAGTTTCCTTCCTCCATCTCCCTTTTATGAGTATTTTATCCCCCCTTCAATGTGAGATTCAATGTTGGGCTTCCTTCTTCGTTAGCTTCTTTGAGTGTGTGGAGTGTAACATGGTATGTGCATTTTATGGCTAATATGTACTTATAAGTGAGTCCATACCATGCATGTAATTTTGGGACTGAGTTACCTCACTCTGGAGAATATTCTCTAGTTTGATCCATTTGCCTGTAAAATTCATTATGTCTTTGTTCTTAACAGCTAAATACTATTCCATTGTGTAGATGCACCCCATCTTTCTGATATTTTGTTTGTATGATATTTGTTGATTTATCCATTCAATTGAAGGACATTTAGATTTCTTATTTTTTTTCTTCAGCTTTTGGCTATTACAAATAAAGATGCCAGTTCATTTGTGGATTGTTGTAGCAACTTTTGAGTATTTTGGGTTTTTTTACCCTCCAGAATTTATGGCCATCTTGGGCCACCTTTTGACTGTTTCACATCCCACGCCTCCTCCCCCTCTCTCCAGGAGGATGTCCCCAACCCCCATCCAGCTAGAACCCACCACTCCCTGAGTTCTTCAATCTTTAAGGGTTAAGTACATCTTCTCTGACTGAACCATGACCCAGAAGTCCTCTGCTAACTATGTGTTGGGGACCTCCTAAGAGCTGGTGTATGCTGCCATGTCTGTGGTAGACTTTCTGAGAGATGTCAAGGATACAGGTTAACGGAGACTGTTGGTCCTCTTGCAGGGTTGGCTACTACCTCTATTTCCCTAATTCAACTACAGGGGTCAGCAGCTCATGTCCATTGGGAGGGTATAAATATCTTTATCTGACTCTTTTATATACTTGTTGGGTCTTTTGTGGGGCAGATAAGATAGGTCCCTTTTTGTGAGCACTGCACAGCCTCAGTAATAGGGTCAGGCCTTGGGGCCTCCCCTTGAGCTGGATCCCACTTTGGGCTGTCAATAGACCTTCTTGCCTCAGGTTCATCTCCAATTCTGTCCCTGAATTTCTGTCAAGGATGCACAAATATGGGTCAGGGATTTTGACTGTGGGATGGCAACCCCTTCTCTCACTAGATGCCCTGTCTTTCTGCTGGAAGTGGGCTCAACAAGTTCCCACTCCCCACTATCGGGCATTTCATCCAAGGTCTCTCCCTTTGAGTCCAGAGAGTCTTTAACCTCCCTGTCTTCCTCCCTCCTGTGAAGGTTTTCTTCTCTCTCCCAAGTGGAATATAGGAGTCCTCACTTGGGCCCTATGGCTTGTAATTTTTTTCTTTTTCTTTTTATACTTTTTTTACATTTCAAACGTTTCCCCCTTTCTAGACCTCCCCTTTGGAACCTCCCTATTTCTTCCCCCCTCCCCGTGCCACTATGGGTGTATTCCCCCATCCAGCCACCCACCCACTCTCGTCCTCCATCCTTGGCATTCTCCTATAACTGGGGGATATAACACCATCAGGCCCAAGGGACTCTGGTCCTCCTGATGGCTAACAAAACCCTCCTCTGCCTCATATGTGGCTAGCACCATGGGTTGCTCCATGCATATTCTTTGGTTGGTGATCCAGTCTCCAGGAGCATCTAGGGGTCAGGCAAGTTGCCACTGTTGCTCCCTCCCTGGGGCTGCAAACTCCCTCAGCTCCTTCATTCCCTTCTCCAACTCCTCCATCTGGGACCTGACTACAAGCACTACGGTTGCTGTAAAGTAACTCTTGGGTATTCTGAAATTTTGGGCTAATAACCACTTATCAGTGA
Source organism: Rhynchomys soricoides (assembly GCA_019843965.1). NCBI lineage: Eukaryota > Metazoa > Chordata > Mammalia > Rodentia > Muridae > Rhynchomys > Rhynchomys soricoides. Next base: position 3,026 of record JADRCH010007955.1, read on the forward strand.
ATACATACCTTGTCCATTCGTTTGTGACTGCATTACCTCGATCAGGATGATATTTTCAAGTTCCATTCATTTGTCTAAGAATTTCATGACGTCATTGTTTTTAATACCTGAGTAGTATTGCATTGTGTAAATGTACCATATTTTCTGTATCCATTCCTCTGTTAAGGGATATCTGGGTTGTTTCCAGTGTCTGGCTATTATATATATGGCTGCTATGAACATAGTGGAACATGTCTTTATTACATGTTGGAGCATATTCTGGGTATATGCCCAGGAGTGGTATAGCTGGGTCATCAGGAAGTATTATGTTCCTTTTTCTGAGGATCTGCCAAACTGATTTCCAGATAGGTTGTATCAGCTTACATTCCCACCAGCAATGGGGAGTGTTCCTCTATCTCCACTTCCTCACCAACATCTGCTGTCACCTGAGTTTTTGATCTTAGCCATTCTGACAGCTGTGATGTGGAATCTCAGGGTTGTTTTGATTTGATCATTAGTCCCTGATGACTAAGGATGTTGATCGTTTCTTTAGGTGATTCTCAGTCATTCGTGTTTCCTCAGTTGAGAATTCTCTGTTTAGCTCTGCTCTCCATTTTTTTTTGGATTTCTGGAGTCTATCTTCTTGAGTTGTTTGTATACATTGGATATTAGCCCTCTATTGGACGAAGGATTGGTAAAGATCATTTCCCAATCTGTAGGTTGCCGTTTTGTCCTATTTATTGTATCCTTTGCTTTACAGAAGCTTTGTAATTTCATGAGGTCCCATTTGTCGATTCTTGATCTTAGAAAATAAGCCATTGGTGTTCTGTTCAGCAACTTTTCCCCTGTGCCCATGTGTTCAAGACTTTTCCCCACTTTCTCTTCTATTAGATTCAGTGTATCTGGTTTTATGTGGAGGTCCTTGATCCACTTGGACTTGAGTTTGTATAGGGAGATAGGAATGGATCAATTCGCAATCTTGTACATGTAGACTGCCAGTTAAACCAGCACCATATGTTGAAGATGCTGTCTTTTCTCCACTCTATGGTTTTAGCTCCATTGTCAAAGATCAAGTGACCATAAGTGTGTGGGTTCCTTTCTAGGTCTTCAATTCTATTCCATTAATCAACCTGCCTGTCACTGTACAAATACCATGCAGTTGTTATCACTAGTGCTCTGTAACACAGCTTGATGTCAGGGAAGATGATTCCCCCAGAAGTCCTTTTATTGTTGAGAATAGTTTTTGCTATCCTGGGTTTTTTGTTATTCCATATGAACTGGAGAATTGCTCTTTCTAAGTCTATGAAGAATTGAATTGGAATTTTGATGGGGATTGCATTGAATCTGTAGATTGCTTTTGGCAGGATAGCCATTTTAACTATATTAATCGTGCCAATCCATGAGCATGGGAGATCTTTCCATCTTCTGAGGTCTTCTTCTATTTTTTTTCTTCAGAGATTTGAAGTTCTTGTCATACAGATCTTTCACTTGTTTCATTAAAGTCACAACAAGATATTTTATATTTTTTGTGACAATTGTGAAGGGTGTCATTTCCCTCATTTCTTTCTCAGCCTTTTTATCCTTCGAGTATAGGAAGGCTACTGATTTGCTTGAGTTAATTTTATATCTGGCCACATTGCTGAAGGTGTTTATCAGCTGTAGCAGATCTCTGGTGGAGTTTTTCGGGTCAGTTAGGAACACCATCATATCATATGCTAATAGTGATATTTTGATTTCTTCCTTTCAAATTTGTATCCGCTTGGCCTCCTTTTTTTGTCTAATTGCTCTAGGTAGAACTTTAAGTGCTATATTGAACAGATAGGGAGAGAAAGGACAGCCTTGCCTAGTCCCTGATTTTAGTGGGATTGCTTCGAGTTTCTCTTCATTTAGTTTGATGTTGGCCACTGTTTTGCTGTATATTGCGTTTACTATGTTTAGGTATGTTCCTTGATTTCCTTATATTTCCAAGACTTTTATCATGAAGGGATGTTGATTTTGTCAAATGAGTTTTCAGCATCTAACGAAATGACCATGTGGTGTGTTTTTTTTTTTTTTTGAATTTGTTTATATAGTGGATTACATTGATGGATTTCTGAGTCTTGAACAATCCCTGCATCCCTGTGATGAAGCCTACTAGATCATGTTGAATGATCATTGTGATGTGTGGTTGGATTCAGCTTGCAAAAATTTTATTGAATAGTTTTGTATCGATATTCATAAGGGAAATTGGTCTGAAGTTTTCTCTCTTTGTTGGGTGTTTGTGAGGGTTTGGTATCAGTGTAACTGTGACCTCATAGAATGAATTGGGTAGTCTTCCTTCTGTTTCTATTTTGTGGACTAGATTGAAGAGTATTGGGATTAGGTTTTCTTTGAAGGTCTGATAGAATTCTGCACTGAACCCATCTGGTCCTGGGCTTCTTTTGGTTGTGAGACTTTTAATGACTGCTTCTACTTCTTTAGAGGTTATGGGACTGTTTAGATGGTTTATCTGATTCTGATTTAACTTTGCTATTTGGTATCTGCCTAGAACCTTGTCCATTTCCTCCAGATTTTCCACTTTTGTTGCCTATAGGTTTTTGTAATAGGATCTGATGATTTTTTGAATTTCCTCAGAATCTGTCGTTATATCTCCCTTTTCATTTCTGATTTTGTCAATTTGGATACTGTCTCTGTGCCCTCTGGTTAGGCTGGCTAAGGATTTATCTTTCTTGTTGATTTTCTCAAAGAACCAGCTCCTAGTCTTGTTGATTCTTTGTATCGTTCTCTTAGTTTTTACTTGGCTGATTTCAGCAGTTAATTTGATTGCTTCCTGCCTTCTACTCCTCTTAGGTGTATTAGCTTCTTTTTTCTTGTAGAGTTTTCATGGGTGCTGTTTAGCTGCTAGTATATGCTCTCCCCAGCTTCTTTTTGGAGGCATTCAGAGATATGAGGTTTCTTCTTAACACTGCTTTCACCATGTCGCATAGCTTTGGGAAAGTTGTACTTTCATTTTCACTAAATTCTAAAAAGTCTTTAATTTCTTACTTTATCTTCTTTGACCAAGTTATCATTGAATAGAGCATTGTTCAGCTTCCATGTGTATGTAGGGTTTCTGTTGTTGTTGTTGCCACTGAAGACCAGCCTTATTCCTTAGTGATCTGATAGGAGGCCTGGGATAATGTCAATCTTCTTATAGCTGTTGAGGTTTGTTTTGTGACCAATTATATGATCAGTTTTGGAGAAGGTACCATGAGGTTCTGAGAAGAAGGTATATTCTTTTGATTTAAGACAAAATGTTCTATAGATATCTGTTAAATCCATTTGGTTCATAACATCTGTTAGTTTCACTGTGTCTCTGTTTAATTTGGGTTTCCAAGATCTGTCCATTGATGATAGTGTGGTGTTGAGGTCTCCCACTATTATTGTGTGAGGTACAATGTATGCTTTGAGCTTCAGTAAAGTTTCTTTTATGAGTGTGGGAGCCCTTGCATTCGGGGCATAGATGTTCAGAATTGAGAGTTCTTCTTGGTAGATTTTTTCTTTGATGAGGATGAAGTGCTTTTCCTTATCTTTTTTGATGCCTTTCGGTTGAAAGTCAATTTTATTCGATATTAGAGTGGCTACTCGAGCCTGTTTCTTTGGGCCATTTTCCTGGAAAATTGTTTTCCAGCCCTTTACTCTGGGGTAGTGTTTGTCTTTAACACACAGTTGTGTTTCCTGGATGCAGCAAATGCTGTGTCCGGTTTATGGATCCATTCTGTCAGTCTATGTTTTTTTATTGGGGAATAGAGTCCATCGATGTTAGGAGATATTAAAGAATAATGATTGCTGCTTGCTGTTATTTTTGATGTTTTTTATATGTTTCTGTGGCTATCTTCTTTGGAGCTTGTTAAAAGAGTACTTTCTTGCTTTTTCTTGTGTGTAGTTTCCCTCCTTGAGTTGGCATTTTCCATGTATTAGTCTGTGTAGGGCTGAGTTTTTGGAAACATACTGTTCAAATTTGGATTTGTCGTAGAATAGTTTCGTTTCACCAGCTATGATTATTGAGAGTTTTGCTGGGCATAGCAGTCTTGACTGGCATTTGTGTTCCATTAGCGTCTGTATGAGATCTGCCCAGGATCTTCTAACTTTTACAGTCTCTGATGAGAAATCTGGTGTAATTCTGATAGGTCTGCCTTTATATGTTACTTGCCATTTTACCCTTACTGTTTTTAATATTCTTTCCTTATTTTGTGTATTTGGTGTTTTGACTACAATGTGATGGGAGGAATTTCTTTTCTGAACTAGTCTATTTGAGATTCTGTAGGCTTCTTTTATATTTATGTTCATCTTTTTCTTTAGGTTAGGGAAGTTTTCTTCTATAATTTTGTTGAAGATATTTACTGGTCCTTTTAGATGGGAATCTTCACTATCTTCTATACCTAATATATTCAGGTTCTGTCTTCTCATTGCATTCTGGGTATCTTGGATGTTTTGTGTTAGGAGAGTTTTGCATTTTGTGTTTTCTTTGACTGTTGTGTCCATGTTTCCTATGGTATTTTTCATACCTCAGATTCTCTCTTCCATCTCTTGTATTCTGTTGGTGATGCTTACATCTATGACTCCTGATTTCTTTCCTATGATCTCTAACTCCAGGATTGTCTCCCTTTGTGATTTCTTTATTGTTTCTATTTCTGTTTTTAATTCCTGAATGGTTTTGTTCATTTGATTGATTGTATTTTCCTATAATTCTTTAAGGCATTTCTGTGTGTCCTCTTTAAGGGTTTCCAGTTGTTTACCTGTGTTCTTTGTATTTCTTTAGGGGAGTTAGATATTTCCTTATTAAAGTCTTCTATCATCCTCTTGATAAGTGATTTTAAGTCTGAGTTTTCCTTTTCTGGTGTGTTGGGGTATCCAGGGCTGGCTGTGGTGGGAGCGTTGGGTTCTGATGAAGCCAAGTAGTTTTGGTTTCTGTTCCTTGTTTTCTTGCTCTTGCCTTTCGCCATCTGGTTATCTCTGGTGTTAGCTGGTCTTTATCTCTCTGACTGTGGCTTGTCTTGCCTACAGACCCAGGTGTCAGAGTTCCTGGGAGACCAGTTATCTTTCCTGGCTGTTCCTCAGTCCCTGTGTCTGGGACTGAGTATTTGACTCAGTCCCTGTGTATTTGACTATAATGTGACAGGAGGAATTTCTTTTCTGGTCCAGTCTATTTGGAATTCTGTAGGCTTCCTGTATATTTATTTTCATCTCTTTCTTTAGGTTAGGGAAGTTTGCTTCTATAATTTTTTAAAGATATTTACAAATCCTTTCAGTTGGGAATCTTCACTCTCCTCTATACCTATTATCCTCAGGTTCTGTCTTCTCATTGTATCCTGGATATTCTGGATGTTTTGGGTGAGGAGCATTTTTGCATTTTGTGTTTTCTTTCACTGTTGTATCCATGTTTTCTATGCTCTCTTCTGTACCTAAGATTCTCTCTTCTATCTCTTATATTCTGCATGTGATGCTTGCATCTATGACTCCTGATTTCTTTCCTAAGTTTTCTAACTCCAGGGTTTTCTCCCTTTGTGATTTCTTTAGTGTTTCTATTTCTGTTTTTAATTCTGGACCATTTTGTTCATTTGTTTGATTGTGTTTTCCTGTAATTCTGCCTGTTTGATTGTGTTTTCCTGTAATTTTTTAGGGGATTTTTGTGTGTCCTCTTTAAGGTCTTCCAGTTGATTTCCTGTGTTCTCTTGTATTTCTTTAAGAGAGTTATTTATTTCCTTCTTAAAATCTTTTATCATCCTCTTGAGATGTGATTTTATGTCGGAGTCTTTCTTTTCTGGTGTGTCGTGTTAGCCAGGGCTTGCAGAGGTGGGAGAGCTGGGTTCTGATGATGCCAAGTAGCCTTGGTTTCTGTTCCTTGTGTTCTTGCTCTTGCCTTTCGCCATCTGGTTATCTCTGGTGTTAGCTGGTCTTACTCTGACTGTGGCTTGTCTTTCCTGCAAGCCTAGGTGTCAATACTCCTTGAAGACCAGTTCTCTTTGAGAGAAATTTGGGTTTGGAGAGCTGTGGTGCAGGGTCAGCTCTGGAGTGCAGACAGAAACAAGAAGGATCTAATCCCCAGTTGTCCCTTGTTTCCTGTGTTGTGATGGCTCTGCAAGGGTCTCTCCTGGTCCACTGAATTTGAAAAGAGGTGGAGGTCTTGCCTGTGCCTGAAGGTGTGTCAGTACTCTTGGTATACCAGTTCTCTCCTGGCACTATTTGAGTATGGAGCCCTGTGTCACAGGATCTGCTCTCCAGCCACTAAAAGAAACCAGAATCCCGTTCCATCAGTCCCTGTGTCCGGGGTATTCCAGGAGAGTCCCTCTGAGCAGAGAGGCTTGCCCACACTCCTGGGAGGCTAGATTTCTCCCAGTGCTATTTGGCTATGGAGCCCTTGTGGTTCAGGCAGAGGTCTCCTGCCACAGGTGGAAACTAGAAGGCTCTTTCCTCCTGACTGTTCCTCAGTCTCTGTGTCTGGAGCCCAGAGTCACAGGGTCTGTTCTCCAGCCACTGAAAGAAACCAGAAACCCTTTCCTCAGTCCTTGTATCCTGGGTATTCCAGGTGAGTCCCTCTGGACAGACAGGCTTGCTCACACTCCTGGGAGGCTAGCTTTCTCCCGGTGCTATTTGGCTATGGAGCTCTGATGTCCCAGGCAGAGATCTCCCGCCATAGATGGAAAACAACCCTATGGCTCATTAACCTAAGAGTTCTATGGACTGTATCTTGGCTATTCTATACTTTTTTCAGCTAATATCCACTTATTAGTGACTGCATACTATGCATGATTTCAAGGACTGAGTTACCTCACTCAGGATGATATTTTCTAGTTCTACCCATTTGCATACAAAAGTCAGGATGTCCTCATACTGTTTTTTCTTTTCCTTTTTGCCTTAACAATTTTTATTGGATATTATCTTCATTTACATTTCACTTGTAATCCCCTTCCCCTCCCCAAAAACCCCTTATCTTATTCACCCTCCCCATGCTACTTTGAGGTTGTTACCCAAACCACCCACCCACTCCCACCTCCCTGCCCTGGTGTTTCACTACACTGGGGCATCAAT
>JADRCH010007958.1:6434-20065 GCA_019843965.1 Rhynchomys soricoides
GCAAATATAAGACTTAAAGTACATAATTGTGTTTTATCATATATTATGTAACAAAACTTAGAACCAATAACAACCTGTAAGAAACTCAAAAACAAATTAAAATTCAACAGAATATTTTTGTTTTATCAGTGATTCATTGAAGAAACAAGACAGGAAACTAAAATAGCTGCAGAATTAAAGGAAATAAAACTACAGTAGCGAATATCTTCTTTAATTATACAAATGTTGTTCCAAGATGAAGTTTGTAACATAAATGTACACATTTATAAAAAAAGAAGATTTGTAATATAAACTCAAGATGCACATCAAGGTCTTTGAAAAAGAATGAGAATGTGTCAATATTAATGAAGGAAGTAAATAAGAGATAAATTTGATGAAACAGAAATAGATATATACCAGTGAAAAAATGAGCTGATTCTTTGAAATGATCTAAAAGAATTTCCCCATTTTTTTATGTGCAAACAATTCACAAAGGTGAATTTACTAAGTTTATTGTTTTTGGAAATACACATAAACATTGGTGTTTTTTTAAGTATTCCCCTTTTAAGCAATATATAATCTATACCATAATGAATTTTGCCAATATTCTGATGATGCCCATGACAGCAACATAACCATCTGGAATCACTGAGTCTTTGTCAAATGACAATTTTCCTTCAGAATACATAGTTTCTTTTTGTGGTAGTCACTTCATTTTTGAATTCTCTTAATAAGTAAGTGAATACTTAATTGTCTAAAATCCACAGGGCTACTGAAGCTTGGACAAAATTGACTCGACTGATAACATCAGTGAAAATTCTGATATGGAGATTCAAATATCACAGCCAGTGGTATCTACAATTTACAGACTACATAGGAACTAGCCTACAAATGGACTCTTCCATCTCTAGTGTATGCCTTGTTTGATCCCAGGAAACCTTAAGAAACTTATGCCTGCTGTGTTTAGTGTCCCATAGCATTTAAAGACTGTGTCCCATCAAATGTTCCAATTAAAAGAACACTTTTACTCTTCTATGTCTGTTTACTTTTATTTACACATTACCTCCATCAATTCTGATCTAATATTTAATGTCAAAACTGGAAATATTTCTTTGGCTCGTACCTCCCACTCTCTCTCTCTCTCCTGTGTGATCTTATGTATTTCCTGGTACTCATTTTCCTCTTTTTTAAAAATTTATCCTAAATAACAAAAAATGCATAAAGAATAGCCAAACTAAAAAATTCAGAAACAAAAAGGGAGGCATAACAAAAGAAAGCAAGGAAACCCAAAGAATTAGAAGGGGCATGCTCTAAAAATTTCAACAAAACAGAAACCATAAAAGAAATGAAAATTGTTCTTAAATAAACTCCAGTTACCTAAGTTAGGTTAAGATTAGAGTAGCAATTTAAAGAGGCATATACCTTCTAACCACTTGTGAAATAGAAGCAGACATTGTATAAGTTTCCTAACCAAAACAATCAAACAAACAAGCAATCAACAACAAAAACAGCAAAAGGCCAGGGGCAAATATCTTTAGTGTGACCTTCTACCAGAATTGCAGGAGTCATTCAAATTCCTCCACTCAGATTCATGGATCCATATGCCCGAGGAGATGGAAAAACAAATTTCACAATGGGTATAGAAGACTAATAAAATTAGGTCCTCTCAATTAGGATAAGTAAGGCTAATATGAACTCACAGAACTGATAGAGCAAACACAGGGTTTCTCCACGACTCCACCATGTCCTTTGCATATATATTATAACTCCTAGTTTAATGTCTTTATGATATTACTGAGTCAGCAAATGAGTGGGTCTCTGACTCTTGTGCCTTCTCTTCGGTCCCTTTCTTGTCCAACTTCAATGTGATAACTTTTACCCTGTATTATATCTACCTCTATCTCTATCTCTATCTCTATCTCTATCTCTTTATCTATCTATATATCTATCTATCTATATGAATTAATATCAATACATAGCTACTAGGATAAAAGTTAGCAAAACAACTGTCAGTTACACATGCTGGTAGGAGAAGAGTTGGTTTTCTTTAATGGAATGACAAATATCATTGGAATCTCCAACTTCTAACATTCATTAGATAAATATACATGCAGTAAAAGTGAAACAAATTTGTTACATTAATATTTTAAAGCATCAAGGTTGTTATCAGAAATATTATAAGGTGTGGATTAAGTAATAGACTTTGACAACAATCTTGAAAATATAATTCTAAGCTCATATCAATGAACTAAAAATAGACCTACTGACAACTGTTACTCTCATCAATCTCAGATGGTCAATATTTGAATTATGCTCTTTGCCTCATACCTGCATCTGTAACTCCACTTAAAAGAATAATAAAACATATTTTCATACAAACTTAGATATTCATAAATTCACATTGCCTTTTTTCAATTTCAACTTTAAATTTAAATATCTTTATTCATGAGTACTATGTTTATGATTTATCCCTAGAAATCCTTCCATATTATCAAATTCTCAAATTAACTAATTCATCATTTTTGTCACATGTATACATTCTTTTATATATGCATGTTCATACAACTACTCACACATATAACTGACTTACATGTGTGTGTGTTTGTGTATAAGTAACTATATGAACTTTCCTAAGCCTAACCCATTTCCCAAATAATGCAATAGAGGCATACATTTATTAATTAGTGACTATGACTTAGGTTAGGCTTGTTCTCAATGAGGTAGTAAGTCAAATATACTGTCTAAGTTCTGCCCCATGACAGGTTACTTCCCTCAATTACATGTCTATCTTTCTATACAACTAAGTCCATGGAAGAAGCTACTTTTAAAAAGAGGAATAGATGCTATATCCCTGATGCAGGACATATCCTACCTCCACTATCTTTGAAAAAAATTCAGATTGCTTCTATACATATATTATCGTTATAATTTCATTATCTTAAAATTGAAGATAAATTCATGTACATGTTTTGAAAACAATGAATCTCATTAAATTTACAAATATTTTAAGTATATCAATTTCATAGGTTATTATCTAATAAAGATATTTATTAGTAATATTTCTCAGAATTTACAGTATTTCACAGTGTTTAACCTAACAGTAGACCTATTAGTATAATATATTTATATTGGGACTAATCATATTTGAAGATAGAAACTAGTTTTCAATGGTGACTACAGGTTTGTCTAACTATAGTGTTACAAAATCCCACCATATAATTTCCTCAAGGCTTCTTTCATGTCTTTGTTCCTTAGACTATACACAAAGGGGTTCAGCATCTGAGGGACCATAGTATACAATACTGAAGCCACTGCAGTTTTTCTAGTAGAATCAGTCACTGCAAAGCTGATATAGACTCCAATCACTGAGCCATAAAACAGGAAAACAACTGACAAGTGAGACCCACAAGTGGAAAGGGCCTTGTAATTGCCTCTTATTGAGGGATTTTTCAAAAGTGAATAGACAATTTGTACATAAGATAAAATAATTCCCCAAAATGGAAGTCCACCAAATATGAAAGTTGCCAGGTATATCACTATGTTATTGATGAGGGTGTCAGAACATGACAGCTTGATTATATGAGCAAGTTCACAGAAGAAGTGAGGGATTTCCAAATGTGTGCAGAAGGATAGTCGCAATACCAATAGACTATGTAGCAGTGCATCGACCATGCTACTGAACACAGAGAACAAAGTTAGCAGAATACAAATGCTTGGATTCATAATGATCATGTATCTGAGTGGATGACAAATTGCCACATAGCGATCATAAGCCATTGCTGCAAGAAGAACGTTTTCCATTCCAGTAAGAAAAACAACAAAGTACATCTGTGTAAGCCAAGCTCTGTAACTGATGGCATTGTTCTGTGTCTGGATGTTCACCAGCATCTTGGGGATTGTGCTGGTGATGAAGCAGATGTCAGTGACGGAAAGGTTGGAGAGAAAGAAGTACATTGGGGTATGGAGGTGGGAGTCAAGGCTGACAGCCAAGATAATGATGAGGTTTCCAAGAACTGTGACCAGGTAGATGAAGAGGAAGATTCCAAAGAGGATGAGCTGCAGTTCTGAATCATCTGTCAATCCCAGAAGAATAAATTCTGAAGAAAATGTTTGATTTCTATATCCTGTGTTCCTGCAGAATATAAGTAGAGGTAGTTAAGCAATAGTCACATCCCTTAATGCTGTGTTCTATACACTAAAACAATACCTTTAAGTATGATGTTACATAATGTACCTACTTCAACAAGGTTTGTAAAATGTTGGTTTTATAGATTCTGCTATAGAAATATTTATTTTATATACTGTGAACTCAAGTGAATAATGATGCCTATGTCTCTGATTATCCACTATTATTATTTCTACTTTATATAAACAATAAAATATATTCATTTGGTCTATCATCTCTGCATTTTTCCACTCATATGAACTACTATCTTTATTAAAAGTTCTTAATACAAGGGTTCATCAACACATTTTAATATCAATTTTCCCATTAAATTTTCAAAATTCTAAGAATGAAAATCAAAAGAAACAATATATATTTTGAAGTTGAAGCATATAAGAGTTTTGCAGTGAAGTGAGGAAATAATAGGGTCAGGAATCAGATAAGAAACCATGAAAGTTAAGTATAGTGGTAAGTTATAAAAATCTATGGCATGGACAAAGCCAAATGTAACCAATATGAAAATCAGAATCATGATTAGAAACCATGAAATCAGAATCATTTATAGTAACATTTTTTTCAGAATTTTTTATATTTTACATTTATATTTGAATATATATTTTCTATTGATCAATAGAAAAACTCAAATGAGAAAAAACTTAAGCATCGTAGGACAAAATGCACAAGAATCTATTATAAATTGTTGATACACAATGCATATAATCAAATAACATGAATGAATCCTTAGATATCCTAAGCTGAGCTCCCTTCCATAAGGAAAGAATGAAGGTACCACTCAGCAAGCATTATTTATGATTCAAAGGTATTCACCGAATCTGACTCAAAACCACTATGCATGTTTTATTTGAAAATTGTAAACAAAACTAAGGTTATTAGATTTGAATCAATAAAGATAAGCAAATATACAGAACCTTGTCAAAAATAGAATATTATTCAACATTAAAAAAAACCTTAGTCACATTTTTCTATTGGGAGTATTCCCTGACATCCTAAAATAGCATTTGATCTCTAGATTCCAGGATAAAAGATGCAAAAGGCATGGAATTTTTACAGCTGTGAGTTTTAGAGGCAGGTTATATTTAGTATGAGAACACTGGATATGAAGAAATAAAATGTGGAAATGTCAGTGTTGTTTGCAATTTGTAAAAGAAATTAATAGTAAAATTGCATATGTGTGTGTGTTTGTGTGTATGTGTCTGTGAGTTATGGTCATTGTGAAGTGGAGAATAATCAAACCATCTTGTATTCAGTGGTCCTATTGTAAGGAAGGAGAGTACCTCTTCACCTCTGTGTGAGACCTTCAGATTATTGCCAAATACATAAGCATATATATGTGTGTGTGTGTGTGTGTGTGTGTACATGTATATACATATACACATGCATTTACATATTCATATGTGTATATATAAAGTTCTGATATTTTCTGAAAAGGCATTGAATACTTATCAAACATGAACAATTATTTTGAGTTTATTATGAGAGTATTAGGTGTGACAATTACTTTATTTCATATTTACTGTACATTTTCATTAAACTAGCATCTTCAAGTCTACTTTATTAATTTTAACTACACAAAGTGCACAACTAAATGTTTTGATAATACAAATTTTCCTATCTTTTTTATATTGATATTAATTTTCTATTCATCTTTTAAATATATTGTTAATGTATATGAGCATATGTAGATTGTGAAGCCATAATTATTGAAAAATATAATTTTAAAACAAAGAGAAGAAATATCATTTGTCACTAGGTAGGAGACAAGTAGCAATTTGGTAAACACCTTAATTTGGCTTTGATATATACAGATTTTTTTTTTTTCTAAAATAGCATGGTAACTCTGGAAAGTTGAGATAAATGATAATTTTTAATTATTACAACATTTATGTGCTTATTCTAATTTAATGTATTTTATGATTTTTTGTTGAGGAGCTTAGATCAGATCGATAGTTTTCTTGGTGTGTGGCTGCATCAAAATTCCCAGTGTTCTCAAAAATTCTAGGTATAATAGACAATTTTTTTCTGACTACAGATATATCTTGATCTGACAAAAAGAGAATACAAAGCTGAAAATTTATCTTTTTCCTTACATTCCCAAAAAAGACAAATAAGTACAGATAATTTTTTCACATTTGTCACTAAAAATTGTACTATTAATGCTTAAGTTGTTTTAGTAAGAGGGAAATATTGTGTAATTTAACAAAGGTAACAAAGGACGTGAAACAATTGTGATAGATAGCAAAGTCCCTACATATAAGTTCATATTGCTCACCTTCTTTTGCATGCAGCTTTCACACAGATTCAGATATAAGAAATTTGAAATCATCAGTAGAGAGAATTACCTTGCTATGGTCATTGCAAAGTGGAGAATAGTCAAATCATCTGGTATTCAGTGGTCACAGAAGAACTATTTTAGGAAGAAGAACACCTATATGTGAGTCCTTGAGTTTATTGCCAAGCATATGAGCACGTAGAGAATATTCAAAATATGTTTTATGAGTGAGGCAAGCCTCTAGAGTCAGGTTGTAAGATCAGAGGATTTACAACTCCTATGTCCCTAGATACAGAATTAGATATATTTCAGTATTATGTTGTCAATCATAGAAATGTGTAAATGCGTGGAGACCTATACTCTAGAAGGTGTAGCATTCCCAGCTGCTCTTTTTTTTTTTTTCTGGAAGTCAAGGCTAATCATCCCATTTATGCATCCTGTTTGTTTGTAACCTGCATCATTCCCAGGTTGTGGGCACACATATGCCACTATTCACTGGATGAATCCCACCCTTATATCTTTGTTTTGAGCAAAAACATCTTTACCACCCAGGTCTTGTTTTAGATTTAAGGATATAAGCATATTTTAACTTTGTTTTCTTTAATTTTTAGTTTGGGGAATTTTATAAATGAATTCCTCAATTACAATGTCCCACCCCTTCAAATTCTAATATGTAAACCCAGTGAATCTCAAATTTATAACCTCCTCTAATTTTTAAATGTGTGATTTATATGAAATATATTTTAAATTTAAATAAGATATTTTAAGGTAATTAAGAAATACTATTATATGAATATTCATAATTACATCCCTAAAAGATATTGAATAATTTAGTCTCCATCTTCAATCTGTATATTTTATTATGTTATAAACAGCTCTGTGTGGGACCATGAAAGGCAGCATGTTTTCTGTTGAGCTAAGGTTATAAACTCTGGTGGACCCAGTAGGAAATAACCCTATAAAGGACAGCAGGTGTTTGCCTATGCTCCTGGAAAACCATGCTCCAAGACATGTGGCCAAAGCTCTCCATAGGTCTGTGACTACCGGTAGCCCAAACCCTTCCATAGGTAGAGGTATGGTCATGTAGCTTCAAGCCATTCCCATGTTAATGAGGCATCTAGAAGTTTAGCCACTCTCCTTCCCAGCAACTATTTCAACCTTGCCCTCTCTGAGGTTGGGGGTGGGGGAGATGAATTCACTCATGCCACTCTCCCCATGGCAATAAGTGCCCTGAAATCCTGGACTGCCTCTCTTTATCAGGATCCGCTGTGGTGAACAATGGAATAAGGTTTCATCTAAAGAGCCGCAGCTAGTCTCCCACAGAAGGCCTCCCAGTACTCCCAGCCACAGCTGCCACCAAACCAAGCAAAACCACTCAGCTAGCCTGTGCCAAGCCACAGACTTCAATCCCCAGCGGGATCCAGCCAAGCTCCTCCCTGCCTTCCCCTCTTAGCCCAGGCCACCTCCAGCCTGTGAGCCCCCACTCCATTCTCAGCTCTTCCAGGGCACCCATGGACACCTGAGATGTCCAAGAGCATGGGAACCCAATGGATCCAGCTTCCCTGCAATCCCCAGGACCCCTGGCTGCACTCCCCCAGCCCTGGGCAGTGTCTCCATGGAGGCTTCTCACAGCCTGGCAATGCCGTGGGGCAAGCGTGGTCAAACTGCCTGTGTCCCACCTATCCCGGAGCAGAATGCAGGACTTCACTCTCCACACTGCCAGTTAATCCAACAGTTCTGTATCATAAATTTCGAATATGACTTATCTATATGACTCAAAATAAAACATAAAGAAGTGTTATGAAATATATTTGTTTGTAAATTAATATAAACATAACATTTCAATACAACTTTAAGTTTCATAATCACTTTTTCAATCATGTTTTAAAGTTTTTGTCCTAGAATTTCACTAATATATTTTCTTACCCTTTTTCCATAATATATTGAATGATTATTCTTGATATTTTATTGATCATTTTAGAAATTACAGTGGTACATAGTAAGAACTAAATATAGATTCTAGCCTCAAAAAATTTTTCTTTCCTTTTGTGGTTTCTGAAATTTCAGTCTCCAGGCAATTGATTGAATTGTACTTTGACAATAGTAATTAGAACAGCATGGAAGAAAACAAAGTTACAGGTCAACTAGTAGTTAAACATATACAATATCTATACAATAAAAACACTTTTAAGCAGGAGAGGCAGGTAAGCATTTATGAGTGAGTGCTCATTTTGCAGAAGGATTTTCAGTTATTTGAGATATTACAACACATATCTTGAGTCTTACAATCACCTGTATCCCAAATCCATAGAATACATGTTCTCTCACCTCAATATTCATATGTACTCATGAATAGATACTCACACCAAGACACAAACATACATAATTAATCTAATAATAATTTTCTTAATAAAGAGCTTCACAAATCAAATTCCCAATTATTTAACTATCTCGTGATCACCTATTAAAATTCTTGATTAATTTTATATTACTGTGATAAGACATTATTACCAAGTGAACATTTTAAAACATTTTACTTGGAGGTTACAGTTTCAGAGTCATAATCCATGATGATACACAAAGGAATTATGGGAAAAACAGATAAGATCATACATCTTGATTTACAGTTTGGAGGCAAAAAGAACACAATGGGCATGCCTCAAGTCTTGAAATCTATAAGGAAGTCCCTATCTGGTTCACACTCCTCCTCTTTAAGGCAGCATCTATTGTTTCCTAAACATCTACTAACTGGTAAACAAAAATTTAAACGTCCTAAAATGAGGTATATCTTCTAATTTTCTCTAAACAATCCATCAAATAGGGACCAAGTATTCCAACATATGAGGGTACAGGGACTATTCTTATTCAACCCACAACATTCCACTCCTTGTCATCCATAGGCTTAGTGTTATATAATAATGTAAAATGCATTTAGTCAAACTCCATAAATTATTGTATTTCACTTTCAAAACAGCTTAAAATTTCAGCCTTTTGTGAGACTAAAAACAATCTTATAATTACAGATCTCTATAAAATAAAAAGCAAATATTTCCTACATATAAAAACAAAGAATATGCATTTCATTCCAAAGGGGAAAAGTGGGGCAATAGTTAGGAAATGTTGGATTGAAAAACACCAAGTCCCAGTAAGTCAATAACCAAATCTTTTGGTCTATATCTGAAGTCAAAGAGATTAAATTGCTCTGCCCTCCTGGCTTTTCTGAGTTTACCACAACTCTAGGCCATTAGGTGATTTCACTTTCTGCCTTCAAGTCTTCTTGGCATGTCTCAAGGCTCTGGAACCTTCAACATCTTTGGTTCTCCAATAAAATCTAGCCTTAATTTTAATGTCATTAAACAATGAACTTTCAATACTTCTTTGCATAAACTCTCCTTTCATATACCTGGTCACCTCATCTGTCTCATTAACCAGAGAGATAGATTCCACAGTCCCTTACATTTGATTCATAATTCTAAAGCCAGAACTTGTAGCCAGGAGCTTTTCTGCCCTACCTCATTGTTTCCAGAATAATGACTCTGAAACTTAATTATTTATGAATAACTGCCTAGGCAAAAAACTTTAGCTCATTCCCCAACTAGATAGCAACTTATATAACTCATTTATTCTAACCATTAGTTCAGCGGCATCTCTGGTTGTCTCTGCACAATTTGATGTGGAGAAATCTCCCACCTCTGAGTCTTTCCCAGAATTCTATCTCTCTCTACTGTATGTCTCAATTTCTATTTCCTGCAACAGCTAATAATCCACCAATGTAATATTGATAGGTGATGATGCCACAAAGTGAATAACAGATTCCCTTGATATTGTGCCCTTTTAGTACAATAACAGGCTCTTCTTTCTCTATCATTGAGAAACCATGGAAAATAAGAAAAATTATGAAAGCAATCAGGTAAGAATTATTTTCACAAAGTCTGGACCATATGCATTTAGCAAGTTTGGAGAAAGTACTCTACTTTAAACCTATCCTATCTTAGTGAGATAGAGTCCTTTACATAACATACTTTTTATGATAACTTGTATTACCAACCTAAAACATACATTCTTAGTCTTTAAAACATTTTCCTAAATGCTAAACAACTTAAGGTTAATTGTAAAACTATAATTATCTATTCTGCAAAAGCATCAGAGATGGACAATATAAATACTACCTTAGTATTCAAGAAGTATAGGAAAGGAGTTTCCAGAAATCTAGACATGGCATAGTTAGCTTACTGGACAGTCATACAAATTATTTCTAAGTTGTTAGAGCATTCTCTTCAAACCTCTTGGCCAGTGGCTAGCTTGCTGCTTTTGAAGCAAACTCCATAAAGAGGTTCTTTGATTCTCACAATCTTTTTTGAAGAAGAATAGGTGTACTCTCAAGAGGAGACCCATTTCATTGTCACAGAAGACCTTGTATTAATAAAATGTCTTTAAATGTCATATTCTGAAGATCTCTGAAACCTTTTAAGACCATCTAATTATCTGTAGTATATATGAATTTTTTGTTTCTAAGTATCTATGTATTTAATACCTGTTCAACTCTAAAACACATATCTGCAATTAAATAAACTAGTGTATAATGTGGTCATAATTTTCACTGATTAACTACCAACTTGAATTTCTAAATTTTATGGAACATTTTGTAAAGAAACTTTCAAAAGGAACATCGCATTTTTCAGCATTACATGGATAAATTCCTTAAATAAGAGTTAAAACATATATACTAAACTTTTAATGATGACAAACTTCCTTTACACACAAAATGACCAAAAGGACCCACTCCTCCTCTTGGGAATTAGGCATTATTCTTTAAAATTGATTCCTGCTGTTTGGGGGCAATATCTTTTGGGGTCCTAAGAAAACTGATATATTGTCCAGTCTTCTCAGGACTGCTTTACTTACTTGGTGTCTACAAAGGTATAAACTTTCACAAATAATATACATTTCTGCATTAACATATGTATGGAATGTGACATATACACAATCAGCTAAAGATGGTTCTCTACTGTCTTTTCAAGCAGGTAAGGTGTCTTATGCTCTTTTACAAGTTAGTTTGGACAACTTATATAACCAAACTGTACAACCAAACTGTAATATAGTATATATATATATATATATATGCCTGAGGTTTTAGTAGCCACTAAAATTTATTGGCTATATATAACTGAAGTCCTAATTAAAGACACTTTCCTATTTTGGACAGTTACAGAGCTTTTCCCTTGTAGAGTGATCACCAATATATGTTATCTATTGTTGGTCCTCTGATTTCTGTCTTTCTTTCTGTAGCCACCATCTTCATTGGGTCTTCTCTGGTCAATCTGGTGTTCATAAATTTGGATGGGCATCAAAGTTGTTCTTCTCCTACCAAAACAAATCAAAATCCCTCCCTCAAGTTAAGAGATTTCCCTCTCTTAATTTTGAAGTTACAAATATCTTAATATACAGATTGATTACTTTCAGCTGGGATTTTTCCCCATAACTCACGCTGTCTCAGCTTCTATTTTTCATTCATTAATATTCATTATAAGGCACTATATAATCTATCACTGGAGGTCTTTGTTACCCCATTTTGCTTGTTAATAATATCCTCTACAACTACTTGCTTACCCTGTAGGATTGTATCATATAGAATATATTTTATATTTTAATATGTAAAAATTGCTTCATTTTATCAGAGAGTCATATCCTGGAGAATTTTAAGTTTCAAGTTTTACAGGTATTCTCATAGTTTCCATAACTTATAGTAAATGTGTAATTATAGAATCAGTCATTTTAGACTTAAAGCAGTTGCCCATTGAAATCCTGAGTATGTGACTCTAGCATCATGCACATGTGTTAGTTTTCCCACTGGAAAAAAAATATCCATTTGCCAAATCTCATTTCTTTGGGTACCTTTTGAGTTACTGCATAGAGGTAATGGAATTTGGTTATACAAAGAACAAGTATGTCTTTTTCCAATGATTTCCTTGGCTTAATGCCAAGTAATAGAAAAATCTCTCTTTAAACCTTTGCTGTTAGCATGGTGGCTTTTTAAAGGTTTTAATACTAAATCTTCTAGCACTTTTCCTACTAAGATCTGATCAATTTCATCAGTTTCTTCTGCTAAAGGGCTTGCTAGACTTGTATGGGATCAAATATATGTTATATACAAAAGATTGTTTCTATTTCTGATCACTTCTTTTATTTGGATAAACAGTGAAGTTATCAGAATTATACTGAATAAATCTAGCAGTTTCTGTATGCAAAACTACTTTTCAGCATATTGAGAGTAAGTATATTGAGAGTTTCAGTAAAATCATATTGAAGTATAAAATTTGAATACAAATCTGATTTTTGAATAGTAGTATATGAATTTGAATAAGTTTACTTATAGTGTAAGACTCTAAATGAGCCTTAGCTACTAGGAGACCCCCCAGATGAGACTTGAGAACAGAGTTCACTGCAAAAGCAAGAGATTTATTTTTCGAGTGCTCTGGGATTGTCCTGCACCCAGAGGAGAGGCAACCCTTCTCTATCTTTCAAGTACTTCTATCTTTCAAGTACTTTTTTTTTTTTAGAATATTTAGGGCATATTATAGCAGCATCAACTAGACACATAATAATTGGTGGTTCTGGTGACCTATCCATTAATTAGATGGACAAGCAAGGGGACTCTGGGGCCTTCTGTATCTCCAGGTGGCCAGAAAATTGTCTCAGCAAAGGATTGACCTAGGGACCTTGCCTAAAGTCTAGTGGGAAGTTCCAAGTAAGAACTTTCTTGTTATCCCCCCTTTTTTGTGAGTGCTTCAATCTTGAAGCAATTAACCACATTTTGTTAACTCATAGGTAGAATCATTGAGTGGCATATCTTCATACTGTTGTCTAAATATCATCAGCTATACTGTATTAATGTGTTCTCTAATAAAAGGAGCTAAGCGATTTAAAATACAGGATTCAAAGTTTAGCAGCAAAAGTAGGATAATCAAGGGTCCAGCTAGGGTTGACACTAGTGTTGTTAACCATGGGGAAGAATTAAACAATGAGTGATAATAACTTTTGGAATTTTCTTGTCCTCTCTGGTGTTTATATTTTTCTAACTTTAGCTAATGATTCTCTAATAACTCTAGAATGGTTAACACATAAACAGCATTTCTCATGTAATGTAGCATATAGTCCTACTTTTAGGAAGACTAAGTCTAATTGCAGCCTGTTTTG
>JADRCH010007968.1:0-14976 GCA_019843965.1 Rhynchomys soricoides
CTGCCCTAAAATAATTTTCAAAAGAGAAGCAGTAAAGGAGTTCAATGGGGGGGGTGTGTACAGATCATTGTATGTTTACTGTACATATAAACATTATATAGAGAAAGTGCTAATTAAAGAATAAGAAGCCATGAATTTGAGGGAGTGTATGGTAGGAGTTGAAGGGAGGAAAGGAAGGGAGAAATATTGCAAATATAGTCACATATGAAAGTCTAACAAAATTAATATCAAAAAATAAAATTGAGAACAATAAAAATTACTGAAATAAGTATACCACAAAGATATAGTAAAATGCCCTGTCTCTAAAGATAGTTATTTGTCATAATAAGTTCAACATAGCAAAACCACCCAGCTGAATAACACTGTTATGAATACCCCTAGGAAGGAGTCAGAGGCATCATTTAGCACTGAAATATAAAAAGAAAAGAGACACCTAACTCCAGTGCTACTGTCACAAGAAAAGAAAGAAAAGAAAAAAAAAACCTAAATATTACCTCCATTCTTTTCAGTTAGGACACAGAAAATGAGACAACATAGAATTTGAGGGACTGAATTCCACAAAACAAGCTCCAAAGAAACAAAGAACCAAAGCCCAACCTATCTAAAGTGAGGATGGAGGAAGCAAGATGGCCTTACCTATATACAGTCTCAAAGCACTCTGCTATGGACAGTCAGAATTTGTGAGATGAAGAAAACCCAGCAGAACATTCATCAGTCTTCTCAGGCTATTGCACAGGGATTTCCTCAGATTTGAAAAGTTCTCTCCAGGATGGAAGAAGGCAGCTCCTTAGACTCAGGAAGCAGCAAAATTTATATATTCAAGTATCCCCTGAAATTTGGAAGATTGATCTTTCCTCAATGTTAGATAAGGTCTAACTATTTCTTGGGGGAGGGTACTCTGATCCATAGGCTGAGTCTAGTTATGTGTGTAAGTCATGCAGTGACCAATGTTCTTACCACTCCCTGATAGTACAGCACAGCTGAAGAACAATGCAGCAGTGAAAACTGGTTTTCCACTTCCCACACCAAGGGCAAATCACTAGGCTAAACTGAGAGAAAAACTATACCACCTACTCGGTGGAATTAGCTGGCCCTCTCATTCTTCTTGAATTTGTTGTTGGTTCTAAGCATGAAATTGCACATTTAGCCTGTCTAAGCACAGCTACTGGAATGGAACAAGGTCTTCTGTTTTAACCACTATTGTCTACGACAACCCACAAACCACTGTAAACACAGATAAGAAAATGAAAACCATTCAGCCTGGAACTCTGAGTGAAAGAAATTAAAGTATCTGTTGAGGACAACATAATTACCCCTTCAATAAATCAGCATGAAGTTCTGATAATTAAAAGACGCAATGACTAGTATCACAAGATCAAAGATCATCATCACCAACAACCAAATGCCTGTCATTCCTACTAAATGTGTAGAAACTAAAGTTTTAAACATAATGTTATTAGCAATCCCTCCAAACTGTACGACAAAGAAATCATGTAAAAAATCTAAACAATGAGCAAATTTAAATTCTGGTGAACAAAATTAAATGCAATATAAATAAATGCAGATATTAAACAGATTTATGGGAAGGTTCAACATATTTGTATTATTAGATAGCCCAAATCAATTCATTATAAAACTAATTATAAATAAAATGATAATATTTTGTGTGGAAGAATAAAAATGGGGACTGGCAACGTGGCTAAGAGAGGAAAGGGGCAGGCCTGGTAACCTGAATTTGATCCCTCATCCCAAGTAAAGGTGAAAGAAGAAAACTAACTCTACAAAGCTGTACCCTGATTGCTTCATATACGCTATGGCACATGCAGCTGTTAATACACAAGAAATAATAATAAAAAATAAAAGTTGAAAATTCAAGTGCAAACATTTGGATGAGCCAAATGTATGTAAAACAGGGCTTGCAAGATGGCTCAGCAGTTAAGGGAGCCTGATGCACTCTCAAAAGACTGGTATTCAGTTTCCAGCACCCACGTGGATGGCTTACAGCCTCCTGTCACTTTAGCTTAATGACTTTTTCTGGCCTCTGCCGGGACCACCACATATGTGCACATTCATACATGCAGACATGCATACATACACAAAAATAAAATATTAAAAACACCTCAAAAGATTAAAACAAACCAACAAGCAAAACTAGAACCAGAAACAACCAGCATAAGAACCATACTGAGGTGTTAATAGGTGAATTACAACAATTTACTAAATCTCAAAACCCATTTTATTTTTTACCTTGAAGTTTAGAAAAGAGAGTACTTTTAAAACCTTACGTTTTATCATTTATTTGGTGGTGAGGCTCATGATTCCTTGCAAAAGTATACACATGGAGTTCACAATACAACTTAAAAGAGTAGGCTCTCTCCCTCCATCATGTAGGTTCCAAAGACTGAACTCAAGTTGTCAGGCTTAATGGCAGGCATCTTTACCCACTGAACCATTTTGCTGGTGCGAGAATACTTTCTTATAGCCAAGGCAATATTAACCTTGGTTAACAAAATAACCAAGCTCATATTTAAAACTAACCATAGAAGCAAGACTATAATAAGTAGATTTACAGACTGTTAAGACAGGAGGAATTAGCTGAGGTTGGAGACATTAGCACACTTCTGTCAAATGTCACAAGAGAATCTTTGAGTAGATAGTGATCTATACAGACAGTGTGTGTGGATTCTGAAGGTGAGGATTAACCCCTTCCAGCATTTAATTTATTTCATTAGCATTATATACACATACAGACAAGCCTTCTGCTTCAGGTTTTTCTGTTGCTTCTTCCTCATCTTCATTGAGAACTCCATAGGTGTCTTCCAAGCTAGAAACAACCTAAGAAAAATGGATAGCAAAGTTGCGTTTCTTCATAGTCAGAATGCTAAAACAGTCACACCATGATCTTACAGATGTCAGTTCATTTCCAATGGCAGGAAGATAAGCTTTCTACCCTTTGACTCATCACACATTGTCAAGAAGATGCCCTGCTCAATGGTGTTTGAGCCTGCTTCCTAGTTATAAGAAGACTTAAGTCTATCTTCTCTATGTGGATAAATAGCTAAAAGAGGTATGTGACTGTGAATGACTGAAGAATGCAGATTTTTCCTCAAACTCTGATTTTTCTCTGAATATCACATTAAATAAAAGAAATGTGAAGAGCTCTACCACTCATAGGCATATACCAGAAAGATGTCCCACAATACCACAGGAGCATTTGCTCAGCTAGGTTCATAGCATCTCTATTTGTAATAGGCAGAAACTGGAAACAAGCTAGATATACCTAAACTGAAGAATGGGTAAAGAAAACATGGTGTATCTACACAATGGAATACTATTCAGCTATTAAAAACAAAAGGCATCATGAAATTTGCAGGCAAATGGATGGAACTTGAGAATATATATCATCCTGAGTGAGGTAACCAAGAGCCAGAAAGACACTTATGGCATGTATTCACTTATAAGTGAACATTAATGATAAAGCATAGGATAAGGATGCAACAATACACAGACACAAATAATCTGGATAATGAGAAATTCCAAGGAAGGATGCATGAATCTTACTCAGGTAGGAAAACTAAGTAGTCATTTGATGCAAATGGAAAAGGGGAACTAACTAGCTAGGAGAGCACTTGAAGAGGGGAACTTTGATGTCGATCAGGTGTGAGGTGAAGAGGGTGAGAGAGGCCTCGAAGTAAGAAAGAAAATCAGTTTGGGTGGTATTTCTGGTGACTGGCTGGAGGCCTAGGATGGGAGAGAACATGAGGAGTCTATGGGGGTGACTAACTTAGATTCCTACCAGAGAGGTATGTAGAGTCTGAAATGGCCACCTCCTGTAGCCAGACAGGATTTCTAGAGGAAGGAGGGGGACCTCAATCCACCCACAGACTCTTGAACCCAAAATTTGTCTTGCCTACACGATGTGCAGGATAAAGATGGAGCAGAGACTGAGGGAGCAACTAACCAATGTCCGCCCCAACTTGAGACCCATCCCATGAGAGAGAGCTAACCGCTGACACTATTAATTATTCTCTGCTATGCTGACAAACAGGAACCTAGCATAACTGTCTCCTGAGAGGCTTCATCTAGCAGCAGACTGAAGCTAATGCAGAAATCCACAGCCAAAGAGATCCAGAGCCCAGGGACTCTTTTAGAAGAGTGGGGGATAGAAGTGGGAAAGTCAGAGGGGTCAAGAACACCCCAAGAGGACCTACAGAGACAATTAACCTGGGACCATGGGGGCTCACAGAGCTTGGGACACCAACCAGGAAGCATGCAGGAGCTGGAACTAGACACCCTACACATTTGTAGCAAACATACAGTTTGATGTTCATGTGGTCCCCTAACGAGTGGAACAGGGGCTCTCACAGTCTCTGATCCCCACCATTGGATCCCCTTTTCCACTACTTGGACTGCCTGATTCGACCTCAGTGGGAAAATGTGTCCCTAGACCTACTGGCACCAGATGCCCTAGGGTGTGGTGGTATACAGCAGAGGGCACAATGGGGGTAGGTATTTGTAAAGGTGGGAATGGGAGGAGAAGAGCAAGGAGGCTGTAATCGGGATGTAAGATGAATATTTTAATATAAATTGGAAAAAATGTAAAGAGCAGAAAACAATAGATTTTAAAAGACATTCTCCATAACAGCAAACTGTGACTTTATCTTAACAGGTATCTTAGAAGTATGATAAACTATAATATATTTAATGTGGTATCTTCCCTCTTTGTGCTCACTTAAAAACCCATTTACATCTTGACTGTTAAGCATTATGGAGAAAGAAACTTACAGAAATATCAAGTGCTATAATCTTATCTTGCCCTTCTTTCTTTCTTGAGAGTTCAAGGTGTTTATAACCACAAAGCCCTGTTTGGAATGGTTGCCTTACCCTGACATTTAGAAATTTTGTTTTCAGGAAGGTAGAAACAAAGGTTTTTATCCCAGAAAGTATGATTTATGTTGATCTCCTGTTTCCTTAAATTCTAGAATTCTAATATATGCATGTGAGAGATCATGTGATGGTTTGTATATGCTTGACCCTAGGAATTGCACTATTAGCAGGTATGGCATTGTTGGAGTAAGTGTGTCAATGAGGGCATGGGATTTAAGACCCTCATTTTAGCTTTCAGAAAACCAGGCTTCTCCTAGGTGCCTTTGGAATAAGAGGTGAAACTCTCAGTTCCTCCAGCCCCATGTCTGCCTGGACAATGCCATGTTCCTGCTTTGATGATGATGGACTGAACCTCTGAACCTGTAAGCCAGCCCCAATTAAATGTTGTCCGTTTTAAGAGTTGTCTTGGTCATGGTGTCTGTTCGCAGCAGTTAAACCCTACCTCAGACCACTTTAAGTGATCACTACACAGGGCACTGTGTGTCTAATGACTCCCTAGGCAAAAATTCTATGTGAGTTTTCATCATTTACTGCCAGAGGAACTAAGCATGCCTCATACAACTTCAATAAGAGAACAGGGTATAGACTTGATCCCATTTTACTTCTGGTTTCCGTTTACATGCTGGATGTAATAAATCATGATATACTGAGTCCATCATAAGTATAGCTGATTCTCCTGCTGCCTAACAGCAAATCCCCCAACTGCTGACCAGACTAGGAATTATCCCAATAGAAGAACCAGCCAATGCCTTACCGTCGTCAGGTTTTTTGCAATCCTCCTGACCATTTCAGCCTCTGATATTAAGTCTTTCGTCATAGTCGATGGTATTGGCAAGGCATACCGTACAATTGACTCTCCTGTGGGTGGAGACCTCAGGACCATTTGTTCATTTTTGTCATGTGGTGATTTGGCACTACGTTTTTCTTTTGACTTAGGTGATGAATTCCGTAGTCTTTTCTTATAAGGTAATTCTGGAACACTTGTCAATTTCATACTAACGGTTGATGGATGCTTTGCACGTTTCATTTTTGTGGCTGATTTAGCTTCCAAATTACATGTGAAAAATTCAGTACCTCCCTGTGAATAAAATGTTAAGACATTCAAAAGAAAATCCCACACTGTTCATTTAATGTATCAACAAAATCATTTATTGAAATTCATATACTATGTCTGTTTTATCATTATGGTGCCAGAGCAGGCTCTTCAGATGACATTGTTATGGTGAGAATACAAGCGGTTCTGTGCAGGTTCATGCATTGGTTACTTGTTCCCCAAATTATGATATTATTTTGACAGATACTTTAGGAAGTTGATAAATGAATGCTGACTTTGAAGTTTTATGCCTGGTCTACAGTTTCCTCTGTTTTCTGCTTCCTGTCTACCAGAGTGTGACCAGCCCCATCCTCCATATGCTTCCTATTGTAAAGCTTTGCTTTACCATGGCTCAGAAGCATAGAGCCAAGTAAATACGTGATGTACCCTCTGAAAGTGTTAATCAAGCAGTTAATTCCCTTCAGTAGGCACTCATTGTGAGATGATTTGTCACAGAAATATAAAAATAAGTGAAACATACACCAAACCTCTTCTGGGAGGAGCTGACATATTCTTGGCCATTTTGAATGTCAAGCTAAATAAAAACAAACTATTTTAACTCAAGTACAACAACAGAGCAGTGAAAGATCCGATATTAAGTTAAAAGACACCCTTGACATACACTGTCATTCCCATTTTGCACACGATTAACCTAATCTCAGGGAAGCTAGTCACAGGAAAATCAGGAAGCTAGGAAGTGTTATAGTTGGAAATTCAATAAAGATCATTTTTTTTCTGTATATCTTGCTTCTTTTATATACTATTTGCTCCAAATGTTATCAATTTTTTCTTCAAATTTTACCACATTTTGTATGAGTGAGGGATGAAATAAGTGCAAATATTTAGGATTCGAAATTGTAGCAGGAGTATCCATTACTACAGAGATGGTCAATATAAAATTAAACCTGGGATTACAAAATAGAGGCGATATCCTGAGAAAAAGTCATGATAAGTTTTGAAAAGCTACTCAAGTCTGATTTGTATGTGGGAGATGTAGGAAGAGAAAAAAAGGTAGAGGCAACAAATAAGACAATATTTTCAGAGAAAATAAAATTCTGTTTTTCCCTCTATAATGCCTGTCTCAGTAAGTAGCATTATCCCAGAAGTAGCAGTGTGGTAAGGAAAACAGACTAGACAGGCCCAAGCTTTCATTCATGTACTTCTTTCTTCTTTGCTACCCGATTAAGACTAAGAACAATATCTCCTCCCAACGAATGTAAAAACATGTCTGAGACCATGCTGATGGTGAATACAGTGGAAAACTTAAGATATAATAACTGGGCTGTGTGGCCTTACACTCAACACAAATAGGCTAGTGCTTATACATTATAAACAGATGTAAGCCAAATGGAAATAGTACAAATAAAAATGGACAACATTATTGACTATTCTGCCGAATAGGTTAGGAAGGTAAGGAGAACAGATTGAGCGATTCGATAGACAGCAGCAGAAACATAAAAGCAAAGCAATACAGAGAAAACAATAGAGAATTGAAGAGCAAAACTAAGAGATACCTTGAATTATGTAAATACTGACAGACTAATAACAAGAGATCCGAAGGAAAAGACAGGTGAAACAGATAGGAAGAAATACTCCAACAAAACATAAAGATGAATTTCTGAGATTTAAAGAGTGCCGGAATCTACCCTTTAAAAGAACAGATAAAAATATCCTCAGAACACTAATAGAAAAGATAAAAACAAAACAAAGGAAAGAGTACAGAAGAAAGAAGTAGGCAGTTAAGAGAGAAAGACATAAAAAAAAAAAAACTTTCAAAAAGTGGAACATATCACTGATACAATATGAGAACATCAATAGCATCATTGAATAGTTCTTATTTTAGATTTATTTATTTATTTATTTTATGTATGTGACTATCCTGTCACTGTTTTCAGACATACCAGAAGAGGGCATCTGATCCCATTACAGATGGTCATGAGCCACCATGGTTGCTGGGAATTGAACTCAGGACCTCTGGAAGAGCAGTCAGTGCTCTTAACCTCTGAGCCATCTCTCCAACCCTCATTTAATATTTCTTCGCATGAGATTATATATTTTATCTAAATTTCAAGCTCATTGAGGACCAACAAATAAGCGTAGTTTAAAGAATGAACCAGCTAAGGAGCTGGGACTAAGGTCAGTGGTGTTAAGCTAAGAATAAACCAGCTAAGGTCTGGGACTAGAGTCCAAGCCCCCTGCCACCACCAGCTTAGTCAGAGTTAGTGCTGAAGGAACAGAGCCTGTAATGAAGGCTGTAGTGGGAGTGGCCGTGTGGGTTGTGCAGTTTCTCAGGGCTGAGATGTCTCAAACTAGGAGCACTTTAAGCTGGCCATGTGGTGGTCACCTCTCATCATCAAGAGTCCAAGCCTGGCCAGCAAGGCTGTAGTTTCAGCAGTCAGAGAGCTGTTCATCTTAGTTTGGCACTCTAAATTGGGCCCTTCCAATCTCAGGAGAGTGGCCACAAAAAAATGATCAATCCCAACCAGCTTCCTAGCCTCAGCATTTTCTGTGCATTCAGGCAGTGTGGGGGTTGTAGCAGCTGGGAGTCCTCTCCTGCTTCCTCTCAGGCCAGGGACTAGGGAGCTCCCACTGCTTGCTCTGCAACTCCTCCTATTTTCCTATTCAAAAGCAAGCTTCTTTCCCTTCTCCATTGGAAGTTCTGTCTCTGCAATCCAAAGTGTGTCTTTCCCCAGCCCCTGCAGTGCTCCCAGTATTAAAATTAAAAGCCTGAGATGGTCATTCTTGACTTAGTTCTTTTCTCCTTTGGTAGATAGCAACTGATTTAATCCTCTTAACTTAATACTAAAGGTTTTATCCACTCAGATCACCAGATCCTTGATCATGTCTGTGTGACTTCCCCATCCATCTGGGGTCCAGTTTCCCTGGGCTCCATTTTCCAGCTCCCAGGGGATCTAGTCAGTCTCACCCCTGAATGGGAGTTTTCAGAGGGATCCAGTTCAGGACTTTCCCTCCTGAAAGAAGGCTCCAAGTCAACCAGACAATTGGATGTGAGGTATGAACCTGGTATCTCTACTCACCTCTCCAAGGAAGATTGAAAAGTAAAATCATACAGAGCTCACTGCAATAAGCTAACCCTCAGACAGTTACTCTCTGCTTGACACTGAGCCTCTGGATTTAGGCCACAGTACAACTCAAGGGAGGAAGAAGATTCATTCCCATGAAACTAGGAACCACTCTTTTTTGTCAAGGAGGACTACTTACAGTTGTGCTGCAGGATCTGTTATCCCCTCTGTGCTTTCATCATTCTGAAGGTAAGTCCTGAATTGTATGCCATGTTGGCTTGGGGTGAATGCACTTTGCTCTCAAGGAGAATCTGAATGCTGTCCAGCAAGAATAAGAACAACAACAATAAAAATCTAATCAGGAAGTCGCACCTCAGGAAATCCCCAAACATAAAACAGGACTATTGAGCAAGTAAAAACAACTTTAGAAAGTAAATTGGGTACCAAAGTTAAATCAGGATCAGATAAACCATCTAAATAGTCCCATAACCCCTAAAGAAATATCAGCAGTCATTAAAAGTCTCCCAACCAAAAAAAAAGCCCAGGACCACATGGGTTCAGTGCAGAATTCTATCAGACCTTCAAAGAAGACCTAATACCAATACTCTTCAAGCTATTCCACAAAATAGAAACGGAAGGAACACTACCCAATTCATTCTACGAGGGCACAGTTACACTGATACCAAAGCCCCACGAAGACCCAACAATAAAAGAAAACTTCAGACCAATTTCCCTTATGAATATCGATGCAAAAATACTCAATAAAATTCTTGCAAACCGAATCCAAGAACACATCACAACAATCATTCACCATGATCAAGTAGGCTTCATCCCAGGGATGCAGGGATGGTTCAATACCCGGAAATCCATCAATGTAATCCACTACATAAACAAACTCAAAGAAAAAAACCACTTGGTCATTTTGTTAGATGCTGAAAAAGCATTTGACAAAGTTCAACATCCCTTCATGATAAAAGTCTTGGAAAGATCAGGAATTCAAGGAGCATACCTAAACATAGTAAAAGCAATATACAGCAAACCAGTAGCCAACATCAAACTAAAGGGAGAGAAACTCGAAGCAATCCCACTGAAATCAGGGACTAGGCAAGGCTGCCCTCTCTCTCCCTATCTATTCAATATAGTACTTGAAGTTCTAGCTAAAGCAATCAGACAACAAAAGGAGATCAAAGGGATACAAATTGGAAAGGAAGAAATCAAAATATCACTATTTGCAGATGATATGATAGTATACTTAAGTGACCCCAAAAAATCCACCAGAGATCTGGTACAGCTGATAAACAACTTCAGCAAAGTGGCCGGATACAAAATTAACTCAAGC
The DNA here is from genome assembly GCA_019843965.1 of Rhynchomys soricoides. Taxonomy (NCBI): domain Eukaryota; kingdom Metazoa; phylum Chordata; class Mammalia; order Rodentia; family Muridae; genus Rhynchomys; species Rhynchomys soricoides. The sequence continues at coordinate 10,343 of JADRCH010007968.1, forward strand.
AAATCAGTAGCCTTCCTATACTCGAAGGATAAACAGGCTGAGAAAGAAATTAGGGAAATGACACCCTTCACAATTGTCACAAACAATATAAAATATCTTGGTGTGACTCTAACCAAACAAGTGAAAGATCTGTATGACAAGAACTTCAAGTCTCTGAAGAAAGAAATCGAAGAAGACCTCAGAAGATGGAGAGATCTCCCATGCTCATGGATCGGCAGGATTAATATAGTTAAAATGGCCATCCTGCCGAAAGCAATCTACAGATTCAACACAATCCCCATCAAACCCAACTCAATTCTTCATAGACCTAGAAAGAGCAATTCTCAAATTCATTTGGAATAACAAAAAACCCAGGATAGCAAAAACAATTCTCAACAATAAAAGGACTTCTGGGGGAATCAGTCTCCCTGACTTCAAGCTGTACTAGAGAGCAGTAGTGATTTTAAAAAACCGCATGGTATTGGTACAGTGACAGGCGGGTAGATCAATGGAATAGAATCAAAGACCTAGAAATGAACCCACATACTTATGGTCACTTGATCTTTGACAAAGGAGCTAAAACCATCCAGTGGGAAAAAGACAGCATCTTCAACAAATGGTGATGGTTCAACTGGCGGTCTACATGTAGAAGATTGCGAATTGATCCATTCCCATCTCCCTGTACAAAGCTCAAGTCCAAGTGGATCAAGGACCTCCACATAAAACCAGATACACTGAATCTAATAGAAGAGAAAGTGGGGAAAAGTCACGAACACATGGGCACAGGGGAAAAGTTCCTGAACAGAACACCAATGGCTTGTGCTCTAAGAGCAAGAATCAACAGATGGGACCTCATAAAATTACAAAGCTTCTGTAAGGCAAAGGACACTGTAATTAGGGCAAAATGGCAACCTACAGATTGGGAAAAGATCTTTACCAATCCTACATCTGATAGAGGGCTAATATCCAACGTATACAAAGAACTCAAGAAGCTAGACTCCAGAGATCCAAATAACCCTATCAAAAAAATGGGGACGAGTGCTCAACAGAGAATTCTCAAGTGAGGAAACTCAAATGGCCGAGAAGCACCTAAAGAAATGTTCAACATCCTTAGTCATCAGGGAAACGCAAATCAAAACAACCCTGAGATTCCACCTCACACCAGTCAGAAGGGCTAAGATCAAAACCTCAGGTGACAGCAGATGTTGGCGAGGATGTGGAGAAAGATGAACACTCCTCCATTTCTGGTGGGAATGCAAGTTGATACAACCTCTCTGGAAATCAGTTTGGCGAACCCTCAGAAAAATGAACATAATACTACCTGAGGACCCAGCTATTCCACTCCTGGGCATATACCCCCAGAAGATGCTCCAACATGTAATAAAGACACATGTTCCACTATGTTCATAGCAGCCATATTTATAATAACCAGAAGCTGGAAACAACCCAGCTGTCCCTCCACAGAGGAATGGGTACAGAAAATGTGGTACGTTTACACAACGGAATACTACTCAGCTATTAAAAACAATGACTTCATGAAATTCATAGACAAATGGATGGAACTTGAAAATATCATCCTGAGTGAGGTAAAGCAGTCACAAAAGAATGAACATGGTATGTTCTCACTGTTAAGTGGTTATTAGCCCAAAAGTTTGAAATACCCAAGAATCACTTCACAGCAACCGTAGGGCTGAGTGTGAGTTCCCAGATGGAGGAGTTGGAGAAGGGACTGAAGGAGCTGAGGGAGTTTGCATCCCTGGGGAGGCAGCAACAGTGGCAATGGCCTGACCCCCTCCCCCCGATACTCCTGGAGACTGATCCACCAACCAAGGAATACACATGGAGGGACCCATGGTGCTGGCCATATGTGTGGCAGAGGAGGGTCTTGTTGGCCATCAGGGGGAGGAGAGGCCCTTGGGCCTGAAAGTGTTAGATCCCCCAGTAGAGGAGAATGCGAAGGAGGGAAGACGAGTGTGGGTGGGTGGGAGAATACCAGGAGTATCCCCATAGTGGCAGGGGGAGGGTGGAGGAAATAGGGAGGTTCCAAAGGGGAGATCTGGAAAGGGGGAAACATTTGAAATGTAAATAAAGTAGGAAAAATTTTTAAAAAATTTAAAAAATTTTTAAAATGAAAAAATAATAATAATTACAAAAGAAGAAAGTAAATTGGGATCTGGGCTCTAGTACAGTCAGGATCAGCATTGCAGAGATGAATGTGCAGATATTTCTGTTGAGTTCTGAAGTAAACACCTCAAAACCAGTGCTAATTTATGTGTATACTTCGCTGGCCTACCACCATAGAGGGACTTCATTAGAGTACAGTTTCCACTGGGAATGTCTTAAACAGTGTTCATCTTACTTTGGTAACAATTATGGCACAGCATTATGGAGAGTGATATGGATAAGTAACTAGATTATTCCATCACCTTCAGCCACATCTGAACTCACAATAAACTGGCAGGCAACAAGGTATGTTTGACCTGGGAGCCTTGAGTAATGCTGAGTAGAAAGCAGCAGTTCTAGGATCTGAATTGTCAGCTTCTGCTGTTTTGTTCCTAGTCCTCATTTAATCCCAATCTAGGAACGACAGAAATCCTGTTGGGGATTTTTCTCAAGTCTCCTTCAGGATTTATAAGCATGAAAAGTGTTCAGCAGACAGCTACATTTCCCTTTAAAGGTACTCCAGTGCTTCTCAACCTTCCTAATGTTGCAACGCTTTAATGCAGCTCCTCATGTTGGGGTGACCCCCAACCATAAAATTATTTTCATTGCTAGTTCATATCTGTAATTTTGCTACTGTTGTGAGTTGTAAATACTTGATATGCAGGATGCCTGATAGGCAACCCCTGTGAAAGGGTCATTGAGCCCCCAAAAGGGGGTCTTGGGTTTTTTCTTCTGTTTGTTTTGTCCTATTCCATTTTAAAAATACTATTCCATTTTGTTATTTTCTATTTTCAGATGTATGTTCATTTACTAATGAGGATGAAAAGAAAGGATACGGATTCAGGTGGATGGGGAAGTGGGAGGATCTCAGAGGAGTTGTGGGGGGGGGGAAACCCATGATCAGAACACATTGTATGAAGAAAAAAAATCTATTTTCTATCAAAAATCAGTAGTGGCATAAAATAAACCATTTTAATACAGGTTTTAAAGACCTAATTTCTCAAATATGTTGGGCATAATTTCTGATGTAAGTAGAAAATACTTGTTGATACAGTTGTGGACTTAAAATTACAAATAGTTTTTCTTGTAAGTATTTCAGCCAACAGAATACAGTTCAGGTAAAAGGTCTAAGAGACACCTTACAAAATTTTAAATATGCACACCCAGTGACAGGTATATACATTTCAAATATGTGTGAGAAAAACAATGAAGCCTAGTGTCTGGAACATGAAGAACAGGAGCAGCAATCTCAGTAACTCAAGAGGCACCAATGCCTACTTGACCTAAGTCTCCCAGACAACTGTCAGAGAGGAAATAGAAGGAACGTGAATATAAGAATTTGAGAGAAATGTAGCTAAAATGCAGAGTAATTCCTGTATTACTAGAGAGAGGAAATGTGGTCAGGGGAGTTTCCTAATGAGAAAAGGTAGCGAGTTTTCATGTTGCTGTGGATTGGAATGTGTTCTGCCCCGGATATTATGCAGAAGCTGCCAATGTTTGGAAAGAGGGTGGTTGAAGATGTCATCCGGTCGAGTTCATGTTAGACCAGATCAGGCCCCAATCCTAATACAAAGTAAATACACGGACACAGGTACACAGAGAGGGGAATGTGCCTGCATTTGAGGCAGATGTTGGCTCATAAACGGGTCTGTAAGTCAAAGGACAGTAATGATTGCAAACAACCCCCAGAAGTGAGCAGGGCAGTACACACTCATCTCCCTACAACTCTCTAGGAAAATCCTGCCCAGGAAAAACCTTAAGTTTGAGTTTCTAATCTAGGAACTGGGTAGTGATTAACTTCCACTTCAAGCGACAAAGTCTATGCTACCTTGTTGCACCAGCCTTAGGAAACACACACTAAGATGTGGAAATGAACTAATGGAAAGTAGTTTCTGACTGGTAGAGATCCAATAGCTGGAGAAATACCCCTAAGAAACAAGAAAGGGCCTTAAATATGGCAGTTGTGCAGAATGCTCTTGCCAGAGAGCCTAATGTTCATTTCAGGAAGGCAGCCCCTCCCACCTGCTCCCCTCTTAGAGGTGTACCTGCTGAGGCGGTTGGAAGTTGTCTTACTGGGTGGCTTGGCTTTGGGGAGGCAGGCTGGAAGGTGAGAATCTATTTGCCTGAGAAAGTTGTAAATTCCGAGTCTCCTAGACCTCTTTGGAAGATGCCAGCAAACTCTCCAGACAACAGCTCTGCCCCAGTACAAACTGACATCTGTGCTGAAAGGGAAAGGGAGGCCTTTGTGCCCAGGGTGGTAACAACCGACCACAGGGCACGCGCCTGGCCCACCCTGATCCCTTGCGCCCAGGGGAGCAGAAACGACAGGGCGTGGCGCGTGAGGTTTGGCTCACCAGGATCCCTCAAGCCCACATATGAAGCAAGGACCAAGACCGGAGGATGCAAACAGCTGCCTCCAGCTCTGCCGCCCTTGTGCCCCAGCAGCTACAAGGAGTCAAGTGTGGGTGCCAGGGATCATGGAAGCCTAGAAC
>JADRCH010007973.1:393-22053 GCA_019843965.1 Rhynchomys soricoides
TTCTTCTTCTTCTTCTTCTTCTTCTTCTTCTTCTTCTTCTTCTTCTTCTTCTTCTTCTTCTTCTTCCTCCATTATTTAATAGTTTAAGAAGGAGTGACTTCAGTTAGTTTAATGTCTTGTCCAAATTTTGTGAATTAATCTGATCCTGGACCCTTTTTTTCTCCTTCCTCCGTTCCTCCCACCTTCCTTCCTTCCTTCCTTTCTTCCAAAAGGCTTTTTTTCATACTTTATTTACCTTTCAAATGTTTTCCCCTTTCCAGATCTCCCCTTTTGAACCTCTCCGTTTCCTCCCCCCTCCCAAAGACACATCTTCCACTATGTTCATAGCAGCCATATTTATAGTAGCCAGAAACTGGAAACAACCCAGATGTTCCTCAACAGAGGAATGGATTCAGAAAATGTGGTACATTTACACAATGGAATACTATTCATTTATTAAAAACCAAAAGGCTTTTTATTCCTGTTTCAATTTGCTCATTTTTATGGCTCTGTTTATGTTGTTGATTTACTTGTTTAACCTTGGTGGTTTGTATGAATCTAGAAATTCATTTCTTTTAGCTTTTTCAGCTTCATAGTATGCAGGATTTAAAAATATTTCATACACATTTCTGATTCTGCTAATTTAGGTACTCTTTTTCTTTCCTTCTTTTAGGTTATTTATGCCTGCTTGCCTCTGGGTCTCATTTGATTGAATTACTTTTGTTCTTCCTTTTACTCTAAGGTGGTTTCTATGTTTAAACTAATAAGTGTTTCTCATAGGCAGTAGATAGATTCATTTTGTTTCCTAATCAATTCACTCAGTCTATATTACTTGACTGGAGAATTAAGGTTATTGATCTTTAAAAGTTATTGAAATGTGTACGATAGTCAGTCATTGTATTGTTGATTTTTGGTGTTCTTCTAAAATTTCAGACAAACTTTAGAATTGAATTATATAAATGACTCATGAATGTGCCATCTTTATTTGATACCTCCAAACCGTCTCTGATTTACCAGCCCTATATATATTTATTTATGAATGCTAGGCTTCCCAAATAGCTTGTATAACTTAATTGTTCTATTTATTCTAATATAAGTTCTGCCACATGGCCCATTATCCCTCCTTCATTCCTTGCACCCATTCCTTCTTCTGTGTCAGCTGACAAAATTTTTCTTGCTCCTGATTCTTTCCCAGAGTTCCTATGTCTGTTACTTTTCCTCTTCTGCCCCAATATAGGGTGTCATATCTTCATTAGATCAGTCAGAAGGTGATTAAGAAAAATGTTTACAAAACACTGAGATAGGTAATGCTTCATAAAAATAATAACACCAATGTCCAGATAGTACTTAGCACTCTGCTGATACAAAATCACAGTTAAAATAATACAAAGACAACCTTTACACAATACAAAAGAAGATTATTCCAATATTTCCCCCTCTTTGTTTAATAAAAACTATTTCTCTAATATCAACAAACTATATATAATAAGAAGAACAATTATAAGAACTATTAGGTATGAATTACAGTCACAATGTCATTTGTCCTTAGCTAACTTGTAGAAAGTATTCCACTCTCTATCCTATGTTGGTCAGCCAAAGTTCTGTACCTAAATCACATTCTACCAAAACTTACATTTATCAACCTAAAATCATCGTTCAAACTGTAAAATATTTTCTAAAATCTTAAGCATTTTAGGCTTAATAAGATAATATAACTACCCAGCCTTCAACCCCCTCAGAGAGATGAGAACTTTAAATCACCTGAGTAAACAAGACATACAGAGTAAGCAACTTAAAAAACTATAGAAAGACAGAGTCTTCTGGCTGCCTAGGCATTCGTCCAAGATTCCTTGGTAATGTTAAAGCATTCATCTTCAGCCTACAGGCACAGAATACCTGACAGACGTGTTGTGGAACAGCAATTAGGAAGGACTGATTTACCTTGTCTTGGCAAAGTTCAGCAATCAACTTCCCAGTACCTTGCTTGTCCACAGTTTGGACAGTATGCTGTCACCAGACAAGGCATGGGCAGTTTTCTGCCTGGTGGTAAGCTTTGCCACATCTGAAGCATACTCCTTATGGAGATTCTTCTTTGTCCATAATCTTCTTTGAAGTAAACTGGGGTGCAGATGTGTGTCTCACTGTTATGAAAAGCTTTATGTTATTAATAGATATTCTGCAGGTCTCTGAAGTATTTGAAGACCATATATCTATCTAAAGTATAGGCAAACGTTGCTTGTTTCTAATTACTTCCTATCTGATTAACTTTGAAAATATCTACAGGAGGATAAATAAAACTTATTTCTGTAAAAAATTAAATTAGTACCTAACATGGTTATAAGTGATTGACTGACTACTAACCTTGCCTTTCTTTTTCTTTTTCTTTTCTACTATGTTCATATCTGCTTTTCTTGTAATAGCCAGAAACTGGAAATAACCCAGATGTTCCTCAACCAAAAAGTGGATACAGAAAACGTGGTTCATTTACACAATGGTATACCATTCAGCTATTAAAAACAAGAACATAATGAATTTTGCTGGCAAATGATGGAACTAGAAAATATCATCTTGAGTGAGGTAACCCAGACCCAAAAGGACATGCATGGTATGTATTCACTGATAATTAGAGATTAGCAATATCTTTCTTTTTGTATTTATAACTCTTCCCACTTCAACTAAGTTTTAGTTCAGAGTTTATGACTTGTAATTTTCAATAGGTAATGGTACCTGCTGTGTTCAAGGGTACCATAGCCTCCCATGTATGCAAATTTGATGCCAGTTCTAAGGCTTTCTAAATACTGCTTATCCATTTACATATTGATGCCTTTTCAATGATGAATCATTCTACAACCTTATTGAAGGTTTATAAATGCATATAGTTCAGTTAAACATCTTAGAATATATCTTCATGGCTAATAGTTGGCACTGGACAACCAACTGGGTAGATCACCTCTTCCCCTCCCAGCTTTTTTCAGATACCTTTGCACAGGGTGAGGCCTCCTGGGCTTCTCCCAGTATACTTTGGTAGGTCATTGATTATCATTACAATGTCAAAAAAACCAAAACAACAAAACAAAACAAAACAAAAGAAACAACAAGCAAGCAAACAAATAAACAAGAGATCACAGCACCAGCAGCTAATTTCAGACTCCATTTGCAGTGTCAACACATCTGAAAGCACCTTTCAGATGATAACTGCAAGATGCACAGCAATTTCAAAGAACCACAAAATTAAAGGACTGTTACTCTTATAATGATGATAAACAGTGCAAATGAGAAACTTTTCCTAAATCTGCCATGTTAGAGGTTGAAGAATTGAAATAGTCAAATATATAAATAATCGTTATCAAAAAAATGACCCAAATATTGTTTTTTCTTATTCTTATTAAAACTTATTGAGCATTTAACTTGGAGTAGGCTATGATTTTTTTGAAACCAAAATGTCATTATTTTAACTACTGGGCCTACTCATTTCAGGTACAACATCTTTTTTATTTTTTATTTTTTCTGCTACTTTATTTACATTTCAAATGTTTCCCCCTTTCCAGATCTCCCCTTTGGAACGTCCCTATTCCCCCTTCCCCCTGCCTCTATGGGGGTATTCCCCCACCCACCCACTCACTATTGTCTTCCCTCCTTGGCATTCTCCTATACTGGGGCATCTAACATCCTCAGGCCCAGACCCTCCTCTGCCACATATGTGGCCAGCACCATGAGTCCCTCCATGTGTATTCTTTGGTTGGTTATCCAGTCTCTGGGAGCACCAAGAGGTCAGGGCAGTTGCCACTGTTGCTCCCTCCTTGGGGCTGTCAAGTCCTTCAGTCCCTTCTCCAACTCCTCCCTCTGGTACCTCACGCTCAGCCCAATGGTTGTTGTGAAGTGACTCTTGGGTATTCCAAACTTTTGGGCTAATAACCACTTATCAACGAGTACATACCGTGTTCATTCTTTTGTGACTGAGTTACTTCGCTCAGGATGATATTTTCAAGTTTCATCTATTTGCCTAAGAAAGCTTCTGTAAGGTAAAGGCCACTGTAAGAAGGACAAAATGGCAACCAACAGATTGGGAAAATATACAAAGAACTCAAGAAGGTAGACTCCAGAGATCCAAATAACCCTATCAAAAAATGGGGAATAGAGCTAAACAGAGAATTCTCAACTGAGGAAACTCGAATGGCAGTTAATCACCTAAAGAAATGTTCAACATCCTTAGTCATCAGGGAAATGCAAATCAAAACAACCCTGAGATTCCACTTCACACCGGAAAAACTCTGGTGACAGCAGATGTTGGTGAGGATGTGGAGAAAGAGGAACACTCCTCCATTGCTGGTGGGAATGCAAGCTGATACAACCTCTCTGGAAATCAGTTTGGTGGACCCTCAGAAAAATGAACACAATACTACCGGAGGACCCAGCTATTCTACTCCTGGGCATATACCCAGAAGATGCTCTAACATGTTATAAAGACACATGTTCCACTATGTTCATATCAGCCATATTTATAATAGCCAGAAACTGGAAACAACCCAGATATCCCTCCACAGAGGAATGGATACAGAAAAAGTGGTACATTTACACAAATGGAATACTACTCAGCTATTAAAAACAGTGACTTCATGAAATTCTTAACCTGCCTTTCTTAAATATTCTACATTTTGTAATAGGAGCTTTCAAGGATGAAAACATTATATCATATTTTAAAATGATTTGTATGTTTACCAAACCTTAGACTAGATTTGAAATCACACACACACACACACACACACACACACACACACATATGTGTATATATATATATATATATATATATATATATATATATATATAGTTTGTGTGTATAACAAAAATAATCTTAAATTTCCATCAATATACAAAAATCTATACCAATGCAAACACATTTTGCTTGTTACCTTCTAGTCTAAAAGTAGATTCAATAGTCTATACTTTTATCCTATCATTCCTACATTTCTTTACATCCCCTCCTGCCCCATTTCCCCTAACACTATACACAAGAGAAAGAAGAACAGAGAGGAAAAAAGAGAGAGAAAAATCCCTTTACTTTGTTTCATCTCTGACCAAGGCCATTAAAGGCCATTAACAACTTGTGACCAACCTTTCTAAAAATGACAAACATCCATTACCCATTAATGACCAAAAAACACTCACCTCACCTCTTGGAATTGGGTCCATTATGCTCTTAAAGATTGCCTGCTGTCTAGGTGTAATGACATTCTTTTGGGGCACAAAGAAAATTGGGATATTGGGCAAGTCCTAGGAAATCTGGCTGTATCATTTGCTGTCCTGTCTCTGTGTGATGGGAAAGTGCAGGGCTTAACTGAAGTCCTGGCTGGAAGAGTCTGTGAGGGCTGAACCATCTTAGCTAGTTGCTTCAAAGTTGTGCTGAATGTAGAGTTTTGAGGAAACAGCCATGGAGGCAGTCTGTGAGGTTGGATCACCTGGGCTACTTGTCTTGTCTTCATTGTTGTCTAGTCCTTCTGCTCTGAAAATACATAAACTTTTAAAAATAATATACATATATGCTTAAAATATGAATGGAATGTGCCGTCAGGCAAGATAAGCTAAGGATGATTCTCTGCTTTGTTTGAGCAGAAAGGGTATCCAACTTTATATGTCCATTAGAACGCATAACCAAACTGTAATACAGATCTACATCCATGCCATATGAAAGATTTGCATGTAATAATAAGTCCTGAGGAGTCTGTAGCCAACAAGATTTACTGGCTACACATAGAACTTCATGTCTTAACTAGTCTCAGAGCTGTTCCCATGTAGAGGGATCAGTACATATGCCACCTGTTTTACTGTTCTTGGTCTCTTCCTTTATGTCTGCAGTCAAGATTTCCAGGACGTCTCCCCCTGTCAAATCTAATCTTTATTAATTTTGAAGGAATCCACAGCTTTTTGTTTCCTGTTGAAACAAAGACATGATCTCTCAGCCAGCACAATACAATTCCTGACTTCAATTCTGAAGTTAATACAATTCTTAAAATATATAGGCTGGCTTAATTCAGTAGTCCTTTCTAAAACACAGTGTTTTTCAACAGCTGTGCTACCTATGTCATTGACATTTAAAAAAATGTAAAGTCAATAAAACATTATTTAATTTATCTCTGGGATAGCTTATACCCCCTTCTATTTAATGAGCATTTCCTTCAAAGTTCTGTTAGATCTCTCCATAACTGGTTATCCCTTTAGGATTGCAAGGTATACCAGTAATATGCTTTATGTTATAATTAAAGAATTGTATTTCACTGGATTCATATGTTGGAGCATTATAAGGTTGTTGTTGTAGTTTGTTTTTGTTTCTGTGGGCAGGAATTTATGTTTATATCATTGCCTTGAACCTACATGCTGGAAAAGCACAAGAGCATTATATTATAAAGAAATTATAATTGCTTTACAGAAAAGCTTTTCCTTGTCTATCAGGAAATGAATGGCTCATGTTATTTTTGTTTGCTTTTCATTGTTTGTGTTGTTTTTGGTTTTTGTGGTTTTGGTCAGGCCTTGAGTGAGGTTCTTTCTGACATTAAGGAATTGACTGGAGTGTCTTTGGAGAACCTACATTCATAAGCCCTGTGTCCATTCCTTCCACATCTTCTACATAACACAGAAAAGTTTCTGGTTGAATTATTATTATTATCCTTAGGAACTGTTTGTTCATAGCTCTTTAGGAAATAACCTGATCTTTTACATCCACAGCAATGGACATTTTGAGCTCACGTATCTTTTGTAATTGTCTAACCACCATTGAATTGTGAGCATTAGACTTATTATTTGCAGTAGCTTTAATTCACTCATAAAGAGGGGAGGATCTTACCTTTAAAGGTCTATTAGCCTTTTTGCATTCCATGTTAGCATTTTCAAAAGCTAAAGATTCAATTAAAATTTCTCTAGCATTTGGACCTTATATTGCCCTATTTGTCAGTGAGAGATACATTTGCATCCTGAGTTTTCTTTTTAAATGATTCAGATTGTCCTTGTTGTTCAACTGTGTCTCAAGCATTTGAAGCTATTGTATGACATTGTTCTAAGATGACATCATCATGTATAACCTGTACTCTTAATTCAGAATATGGGCCTTCACCTAGTTACTGATTCTTGACAATATTAATGCCTCTAGTTTTATTTTGTAGTTTCATAACCAAAGCTTCATCTTTCTGTTATGTTAGACATTATAGTTCAGGACTAAGATGGCTGTCATCAAATCTCTCAAGTCTTTTGAAATTATCTAATTTGTGTCTGGCCCAGTTATTAATTATCTGTTTTTATATATGGTGAATGTAACCATAGTTCATTACTGCTTTTTAAAATCTCTTTAAGTCTAGTGCTGCTATAGTCTGTCCCAGAATTCTTCATAAAATTGTGAATTTCTCACATATGCATCTAATTCCCTTATAGCTAGTTAAATCGTTTTAGGATTTTAATGGATTTAGACTGTCATTTTTGCAGTCTTATCACAAGGTGGCAGTGTAGGCTTTAGCTTGGATTCATCTGAAAATTATGATTCAAAGGATTGTCTAATTTTTATTCTATTGTTTGTAATTTAGCACGAATTTCTTCAGTCCTTTTCTTATCCAAGTCTGTTTTATTCTGATCTCATTTAAAAAGAACATATATAATTACAATCATTACCAAAAATTATCATTAATATGCTGATAATCAAAACAAAATGATATGGAATCCAAATGTTCTTTGCCATTATGATTTCCATTTTTTAACACAGAGCATATTTTTTCTTTTATTCTAACATTCTCCTTTCTTCAGAGACTTCACTTTATTATTTTTAAATTATTTTTTCTACGACTTTTTATACCTAGTTTCTTTTCTACTCTTTTCAAACTTAATACCTTACCAGTTCAGAAGTTCAGAGCTTCTCACTCTGACCCTGACTCTGGGAAAATGTTTCTTCTGCCCTTCTGAGGTTCAGCTTTGAACATGGAACTAACAGCTGACTCTGCCCTCTCATGTTGGTGCAGGCTTCTGCCTTACTCTGGCTCAGCACTCTGCCAGCCCACTTGCCAAGCTTTTGCTCTTGCAGCCCTCTCCATGGGTGCTGGCTTTTACCCATGAGCCACTCTGCTCACAGAGGATGTTCTACTGCTCAGCTCTTGTAGCAACTGACTAGAGAAATCTTAGCTTTTATGCAGAAACCTATTCTGCCCTCTGTGCTGCCAGCTCCTGGGCTTTGTCTACCACCCAACTATGTCCCACACTGGTCAAGGCCAGTGCCTCTAACCTCTGCCCACTCTGGACCTGCAGTAACCCCCAGGCAGAGCAGCGTGGTCCAAGAGGGTGGATGTACTTCCATGAGTGATTGCACTTCCACGCTGTGAGGGCTCCCAAGCCCCTTAGGACAGGAAAGGGCCAACTCACCACACTCCCAGGCTTGGGATAATCGCAGCAGGATGTGCCCTAAGGCTCTGATCACTCTTAAGGGAGCTGAGCCTCCCAACCAGCTATGTTGCTAGGGAAATATTTTACTCATTTTCCACCTTGACTTTTCTCAGGCCCAAGCTTGGATATATACACCCTCACATTTGGATGACATTTACAGCCTGATTGTCTGTGACCTACCAGCATGAATAATGACACAAAGACACATATTTATTTATGAATGCTAAGCCTTACAGCTTAGACTTGTTCCCATCTAGCTCATATATAACTTCATTAATTAATTTATTCTAAGCTACTTCCTGCCACATGGCCAATTACCTCTCCTTCATTATTGTAGGTATATTTATATGGTAAAATTTAAAATTTCATATGGTCAGTTTGTCAGAGTATAATGGATCCCCAAGAGTGTCCTGCCTCCTTCAGGAAGCCTTCATGGGGCCCAAAACTAATGTTGCGGCTCTGCAGCCAGCTTGGAACCTTGCCTGACTACCTATCCTAGTAGGATCCACCAGTCACCCAGCTGGTCCACCTAAGACTGCCAGCAGAGGTGAGTGGCAATCACTGGAGCCACATTATCTAACTCTGCCCTTGCTTCCCTGACTGGAAGAGACTTGCGGGACCCCAAGAGCATTCTGCCTCTCTGTGGAAACTTTCCTAGGCCCCAAAACTAACCAGCTTGGATCCTTGTGTCAGACTGGGACACAACCTGAAGAGTAAGGTCCACTCAGGACACTTCCTGCAGAGTAAGGTCTACCTGAGGCACAGCCAACAGGGAAAGGTACCCTTATCTCCATCATCTGCCCTATAGCTCACCTCACCTTCCTGAGAAGTCCTGCTGCCATCAGGATCATCCAGCCAATACCAGAGAAAACCAGGTGCCTAAAAGACAGAGTAAGAACACAATCAACAAGACCCCCAGGGCAATATGGCACCAGCAGAGCAAGCTATCATGCTACAATAAACCATGGATAATCTGAAGAAACCAAAGCACAAGGAGATGACCTTAAATTCAATCTTACAATGATGATAGAGGCTTTTAAAAAGGAAATGAATAAATCCTTTAAAGAAATACAAGAAAAAAAAAAAACAAACAGATAGAGGCCTTTAAAGTAGAAACAAGTAAATCCCTTAAATAAATACAGGAACATATAATTAAACAGGCGAGGAAAAGAAATAAAACTGCTCAAGACCTGAAAATGGAAATTTAAGCAATAAAGAAAACAAAAACTGAGGGAATCCTGGAGATAGAAAACCTGGAGAAGAGAACAGGAAGAATAGACATAGCATCCATCACTAACAGAAGGGATGATAAGAAAGAATCTCAGCCATAGAAGATATGATAGAAGAAACTGATTCATCAGTCAAAGAAAATGTTAAATCTAAAAAATTCCTGACACACAACATCCAAGAAATCTGGAATACAATGTAAAGTTCTAACCTAAAAATACTAGGGATAGAAGAAAGTGAAGAGTCCCAACTCTGAGATCCAGAACATGTTTTCAACAAAATCATAGAAGAAAATTTCCCAACCTAAAGAAAGAAAGAGATGACTATCAATATACAAGAAGCTTACAGAACACCAATTAGATTGGAGCAAAAAAGAAAATTCTCCTAAATCTACAAAACAAAGAAAGATATTTATTAGCCGCAAAGAAAAACCACTAATTAACATATAGAGCCAGACCTATCAGAGTTACAGGGGATTCTCAACATAGACTCTAATCGGTAGATGTGCCTGGACAGATGTCTTGTAGACTCTAAGAAACCATAGATGCCAACCTAAACTATTATACCCAGCAAGACTCTCAATTACCTTGGATAGAGAAAATAAGATATTCTAAGACAAAAACAAATGTAAATAATATCAATCCACAAGTACAGCCCTACAGAAAATACTAGAAAGAAAACTACAGACCAAGGAGGTTAACTACAAACAAGAAAACACAGAAAATAAATAATTCCAAATCAGCAAAATCAAAACACACAGAGAGAGAGAGAGAGAGAGAGAGAGAGAGAGAGAGAGAGAGAGAGGCAGACAGAGACAGACAGACAGAGACAGAGAGATAGTGAGAGAGAGACAGAGAGATATAGACAGAGGAAACAGAGACAGAGACAGAGACAGAGAGTAACACCACTGACATCAAAATAACAGGAATTAACAATCATTGATCATTAATATCTCTCCACATCAATGGGCTATATTCCCCAATAACAAAACACAAGACTACAGATTGGATGAGAAAATAGAAACCATCATTCTGCTGCATACAAAAACCATACCTCAGCAATAAAGATAAATATTACCACAGGGTTTAGGGCTGGAAAAAGGTTTACCAAGCAAACAGACCCAAGAAGCAAGCTGGCATAGCCATTCTAATATCTAGTAAAGTAAACATTCTGTGAAAATTGATCAAAAGAGATGATGATAAACACTTCATACTCCTCAAAGGAAAAATCTGCCATGATGACATCTCAGTTTTGAACATAATATGCCCCCAAAAGCAAGCTCATCATTAAAGCTTAAGAGTGCATCAAAAACACATTAATAGTGTGGCCTTCAATATCCCAGGCTCACTAATTGACAGGTCAATCCAGACAAAAACTAAACAGAGAAAAAACAAAACTAAGCAACATTATGAATCAAATTGTCCTAACAGACAGCTATACAATATTTCCCCCAAACACAAAAGAATCTTCTTCTCAGCACCTCATGTATCCTTCTCCAAAACTGACTATGTAGTTGGTTATAAAGCAGGAAAGTATTTTTTAACTATTGGTTTTGAAAAAATAATTCATCTTCAACTGTTTATAGAATATCAAATCAAGTAAAATAATAAAGTTCACAATGTACCATACACTCCAAGGGCAATACTTTACTTTCATGAACAAATATTAAGCTACAAAATGGCACTGAAAATTAATGAGAATTACAGAAATAAACATTTTGGGAACTAGGTATGATTTTCATATTTATATCACTCAACAGGTCTGTAATTGAACATTTCTTGAATAAGTTGTTGGTTGTATAGGAATGATAATTCTTGGAGCATCTCAAACTTCTCTTAAATAAAGTTCAGAATCTCACTTCACATGCTGCCGCTACTAAGCCTATAAAACATAATCCTATTGTTTGACTCTAGATAAAATACATTTCATCACAGGTAAATATTCCATTTACTTTCAAATAATAAAATAGTTAATAAATATGACATAAATTTAATCTCTAGTAGTGTTTACTAATTAAAAATATATTATTGTTTATCTTCTGGCTATGCTAAGATAATAATTAAGTATAATAATAATTAAGTGTAAGCCAGGCATTGGTGGTGCATGCCTTTAATCCCAGCACTCAGAAGGCAGAGACAGGTGGATTTCTGAGTTCGAAGCCAGCCTGGTCTACAGAAACAACTAATCAGGGAACTACATGCAAACCATGTCTCCATGGTAGATATGATGAAAGAAAGGCATTAGGGGGTTGATTCTGTTGACCATTGTTATTGTCTTAGGAGTGAAGAAACCTCAAGTTTCAACACAAATAATAGACTGTGGTGAGGTGGAAATATCTGGCAGTGCCATATGATGAAGACACATATGTTTTGCTCAGGTAGACTTATATGATGTTTTGCTAAGGCAAGACTCATGGGAGGACATGTGATGTTTAGAGAGAGTATAAATATGACTCATTAGACAGTGATGGGGGAACTTGTATAGCTAGCTTTGCAACACTTCCTTGGTCTCACATCTTCTCTGATCTTCACTTCATTGCCAGCAGGGAACTTTTTCTGGAGCCTTGGATGGTTCTGGTTACTTCCACTGACTCATGCCAATTCAGTGGAGGCCTAGCTGTTTCTGCTGGATTGTGCCACTGTTGCTGATTCATGTTTTGTATCTTGACATTACTATACTGGATTGATGGAATCCTGACAAACAGCTTGAAATTGTCCCAAAGAACTACTTCTAAATGTGTCTGCATCCCCTTGTTCTATTTACTATCTTTTCTCCCCTATTTTGGATGGTGGGCTAGAAGGGCACTCAAAGTATTTAAGAACCCTCATTAAAAGTAGGTTTTAAAAAAAATCTAAGCCTACACTGTGGAGTTTCCATTATTTTCCATTGTTTTCTTTTTTGCCAAAATGAGCTGGTTCATATCTCTATTACCTGATAAAAAATTGGAAGCATTATTTGGCTGTAATCAGCAATTTAAATAATCTCAAGCTTGGAATTTTTTTTACATTCTTTATAAGTGAAAAAAAGACAAAAAACAGTCTGAATAGATGAGGCAGTGCTGAATTCATACATTTTAGACATCTTTGGAAAAGATCCTGACTACATCTTCTTTTATCTCTTATTTTGCAATGTGTATACTGAGGTGTATGTGAAAATAACACACTTCATGAGTTTTTTTTAAATTGGCATGCATTTTACCATTTATTATGGTGCTCTGTGAGACCTGGAATGTCTGTACTCAGGATTATTGATGAATAATACCAAGATCTATAATTCTCTATTTCTCAGTTTCAGCACTGAAGTAATTTCAGGACTAAAAATTATTAACTAGCTATTGCTTAAATATTTGGTGGCAGTCAAGGTTGAATACCTGAATTGGTTCATATTTGTATACAATCAGGATAGTGAATATAATTGTGTTCTGAATTGTGTGTAGACATAGATGAACTTGTCAGAATACCTGTTTCTGCAATACTTGTCAGAGTCAGATAAATTAAATCTTCAAGATAATTTTCTAAATACATATATGATGAGTTTTAAAATGAAGTGTCATAAAATGGAATGACAGCTTCATGAAGTCTACAAGCTTTGAAATTTGTACCTAGGGCAATACCAGCAATGATGTTTCTGGAGATGCAGATATTTTAAAGATATTCTCCACAATACAATGATCTGTAACTTACAACTCTATATTAGTTGATATATTGTTTTTCCTTCATCATAGAGAGTACATTTCTGAACAGTAGTGTTGTGGTAACCTCCAACCCAAATAAGCCTGGGCAAAACAAAAAAAAAACAAAAAAAACAAAAACAAAAAAACACAACTCAATTAATAGGAATACAAGCTACAAGCCTAGATTGAGCAGATCTACCACAACACTACTATATTGCACATCCATGAGACCCCTTTTAACTTGTGGTTTCTGCAGGTCATGTGCTTCTCCTCCATTCTCCTTCTCCATCCTCCTCCTCCTCTCGCTCCTCCTCTCTTCTCCCCCCCGCCCCCAGTCATGAAACTTTTTGGCTATACCTTCCCTCCTACTGCCCAGTCACTGGCACTAGCCTTTATTTGAAAATTAAAGTGAGAAGAAGATTCACAAAGCACCTGTATATGTGATTCAGTTCTTATCTCTTGTCCCTCCCTCCTGGAAAAGCAGAATTAGCATCAAGATACAAGACAAGGGCTATCCACAACACTTTCCCCTTTCTGTCCAATTAAAAGACTCTTTTACCTCAGATATAAATGAGCACAACTATTACCATTTTGTAATTTATAAAGTACAAGATAGACCTAACAACCAGTCCATCATTTTTGTCAATTAAACTAGAACCTTTATCATCTATCCTAACTTAAAAGATTTATAATGCTACACATGACTCATGTACTAGCTTTAGATTGTATGACATCTGAAAATCATCCTCTCAATTTTATATCATCTTTCTCAATGCTAAACAGCTCGGGCTGGCAATGAGGATGCCAGTCTTCAACACTGTCAGAAATCCAAGAATAACTAATATTACCTGAAAATATGAGAAGCACAAAATATAGCTTCCAAAACTTAGCCCAATTACAGAGACTGCTGATCATCTGGAAGGTCCCTATACTTCAAAACATTGGAGCATCAGTCTTCAGCCTTCTGGCCCAGGATCATCTGACAGACCTATGTAATGCAGAATTTTGAAGGGCTGATTACTCTGACTTGGCAGAGATTATCAGTTGACTATTCTGCATAGTGTAACCTTTTTCTGGACAGTATTTTGTCTGTAGATGAAATGAGGCAATTCTTGCCTAGTGGCTGTCTTGCCACAACTCAAGCAGCTCCATTGATGCTCAGTTTTTTCATTGAATTCAAGAAAGGGGTGCTGTCAGGAGCAGACAGGTCTCTAGCCAAATGATCTTTAATAAAGAAATGTCCATAACTGTCATATTCTGTGGACTTCTGATGCCTTTGAAGACTATCTATCTACCCAAATCATCTCTGAACTGTTAAGCCTTGACTACTCTTGGCCATTTCTAATTTAAATATCTCAGAAACAACCTTTTAATTAACTCAGAACCATGAGTTTGTTATTCTGCCCTTAACTCGTATTACTCAATCATCTAAAATAATTTTAATAGCAGTTATAGAAGGACTAGATCTAAGCCTTGTATTCTTAAATGTGTCATATAGGCACAATGCCTATATGAGAGTAACAATATTAGCCCCAATTTTATGTCAATAAGAAATTCATACCAATGAAAACTTTAAATTTGTATCAAATAAATTCTGTACCAATGTAAGAGATTAGAACTTCAACTTTGTATCAATTATAAAGATTTATACCAATGTAAGATATAGCTATGTAATGCCACAGTCAGAGAGAGTAAGTCCAGCTAACACCAGAGATAACCAGATGGCAAAAGGCAAGGGCAAGAACATAAGGAACAGAAACCAAGGCTACTTGGCATCATCAGAACCCAGCTCTCCCACTACAGCAAACCCTGGATACCCCAACACACCAGAAAAGCATGACTCAGATTTAAAATCATATCTTATGATGGTGATAGAAGATTTTCAGAAAGAAATAAATAACTCCCTTAAAGAAATACAAGAAACACAGGTAAACAACTAGAAGCCCTTAAAGAGGAAAAACAAAAATCCTTTCAAGAATTACAGGAAAACACAGTCAAATGGGCAGAATTACAGGAAAACACAATAAAAGAAGTGAACAAAACCATTCAGGAATTAAAAACAGAAATAGAAACAGAAATAGAAAAGGAGACAACCCTAGAGTTAGAAAGCCTAGGAAAGAGATCAGGAGTCATAGATGCAAGCATCACCAACAGAATACAAGAGATGAAAGAGAGAATCTCAGGTGCGGAAGATACCATAGAAAACATGGACTCAACAGTCAAAGAAAACACAAAATCCAAAAAGCTCCTAACCTAAAACATCCAAGATATCTAGGATGCAATGAGAAGACAGAACCTAAGGATAATAGGTATAGAAAAAAGTGAAGATTCCCAACTTAAAGGACCAGTAAATATCTTAACAAAATTAAAAAAGAAAACTTCCTTAACCTAAAGAAAGAGATATACAAGAAGCCTACAGAACGCCAAATAGATTGGACCAGAAAAGAAATTCCTCCTGTCACATTATAGCCAAAACACCAAATATACAAAGTAATGAAAGAATATTAAAAGCAGTAAGAGAAATAGGCCAAGTAAAATACAAAGGCAGAGCTATCAGAATTACACCAGACTACTCACCAGAGACTATGAAAGCTAGAAGATCCTGGGTAGATCTCATACAGATTCTAAGAGAACACAAATGCCTGCCCAGGCTGCTATACCCAGCAAAACTCTCAATTATCATAGATGGTGAAACCAAAATATTCTATGACAAAGCCAAATTTACACAGTATGTTTCCACAACCCAGCCCTACAAAGAATGGAAAAGGCCAACTCAAGGAGGGAAACTACACCCTAGAAAAAGCAAAAAAGAAATCTTTTAACAAACTCAAAAGAAGATAGCCACACAAACATAAAAATAACATTGAAAATAACAGGAAGCAACAATCACTACTCCTTAATATCTCTTAACATCAAGGGACTCAATTACCCAATAAAAGACATAGATTGACAGACTGGATCCATAAACAGGACCCAGCAGTTTGCTGCATTCAGGAAATGCACCTCCATGTTAAAGATAAACACTACCTAGAGTAAAGTGTTTGGAAAACAATTTTCCAAGCAAATGGTCCCAAAAAGCAGGCTGGAGTAGCCATTCTAATATCAGAAAAAATCAACTTTCAACCAAAAGTCATCAAAAAAAGATAAGGAAGAACACTTCATACTCATTAAAGGAAAAATCTACCTAGAAGAACTCTTAATTCTGAACCTCTATGCCCAGAATTCAATACCACACACAATAATAGTGGGGGACTACAACACCCCACTATCATCAATGGACACATCTTGGAAACGCTAACTAAACAGAGACACAGTGAAACTAACAGATGTAATGAACCAAATGCATTTAATAGATATCTATAGAACATTTCATCCTAAATCAAAAGAATATACCTTCTTCTCAGTGCCTCTTGGTACCTTCTCCAAAATTGATCATATAATTGGTCACAAAACAAACCTCAACAGATATAAGAAGATTGAAATAATCCCATGCCTCCTATCAGGTCACTACAGATTAAGGTGGGTCTTCAATGGGAACAACAAGATCAGAAAGCCCACATACACATGGAAGTTGAACAACGCTCTACTCAATGATAATTTCGTTAAGGAAGAAATAAAGAAAGAAATTAAAGACTTCCTAGAATTTAATGAAAATGAAAGTACAACATACCCAAACTTATGGGACACAGTGAAAGCAGTGTTAAGAAGAAAACTCATAGCTATGAGTGCCTCCAAAAAGCAACTGGAGAGAGCATACTAGCAGTTTAACAGCATGACTGAAAGCTCTAGAACAAAAAGAAGCTAATACACCCAAGAGGAGTGGAAGGCAAGAAATAATCAAACTCAAGGCTGAAATTAACCAAGTAGAAACAAAAAGAACTATACAAAGAATCAGCAAAACCAGGAGGTGGTTGTCTGAGAAAATCAACAAAAATAGATAAACCCTTAGCCAGAATAACCAGAGAGCACAGAGACAGTATTCAAATTAACAAAATTAGAAATGAAAAGGGAGATATAACGATAGATTCTGAGGAAATTCAAAAAATTATCAGATCCTACTACAAAAACCTATGCCCAACAAAATTGGAAAATCTGGAGGAAATGGACTAGTTTCTAGACAGATACCAAATACCAAAGTTAAGTCAGGATCAGATAAACCATCTAAACAGTCCCATAACACCTAAAGAAATAGAAGCAGTCATAAAAAGTCTTACCTCCCCCAGAAAACCCAGGACCAACCAGATGGGTTCAGTGCAGAATTTTATCAGACCTTCAAAGAAGACCTAATACCAATACTCTTCAATCTATTCCACAAAATAGAAACAGAAGGAATGCTACCCAATTTATTCTATGATGCAACAGTTACACTGATACCAAAACCTCACAAAGACCCAACAATAAAAGGAAACTTCAGACCAATTATCCTTATGAATATTGATGCTAAAATACTAAATAAATTCTTGCAAACCGAATCCAAGAACACATCAACAAGATCATTCACCATGATCAAGGAGGCTTCATCCCAGGGATGCAGGCATGGTCCAATACCCGGAAATCCATCAATGAAATCCACTACGTAAACACTCAAAGAAAAAACTACACCATCATTTCATTAGATGCTGAAAAATCATGTGAAAAAAATCAACATCCTTTCATGAAAAAAAGTCTTGGAAAGACCAGGAATTCAAGGACCATACCTAAACATAGTAAAAGCAATATGCAGCAAACTAGTGGCCAAAGAAATTGGAGAGAAACTTGAAGCAATTCCACTAAAATCAAGGACTGGACAAGGCTGCCTTCTCTCTCCTTATCTATTCAATATAGTACTTGAAATTCTAGCTAGAGTAATTAGACAAAAAAAGGAGGTCAAAGGGATACAAATTGGAAAGGAAGAAACCAAAATATCACTATTTGCAGATGATATGATGGTATACTTAAGTGACGCGAAAACCTCCACAAGAGAACTGCTACAGCCGGATACAAAATTAACTCAAGAAAATCAGTAGCCTTCCTATACTCGAAGGGTAAACAGTCTGAGAAAAAAATTAGGGAAATGACAACCTTCAGAATTGTCACAAACAATATAAAGTATCTTGGTGTGGCTCTAACCAAACAAGTGAAAGATCTGTATGGCAGGAACTTCAAGTCTCTGAAGAAAGACATCAAAGAATACCTCAGAAGATGGAAAGATCTCCCAAGCTCATGGATTGGTAGGATTAATAAAGTCAAAATGGCCATCCTGCCAAAAGCAATCTACAGATTCAATGCAATCCCATCAAAATGCAAACTCAATTCTTCATAGACTTAGAAAGAGTAATTCTCAAATTCATATGGAATAACAAAAAATCAGGATAGCAAAAACTATTCTCAACAATAAAAGGACTTCTGGGAGATTCAGCATCCCTGACCTCAAGCTGTACTACAGAACAGTAGTGATAAAAACTACATGGTATTGATACAGTGACAGGCAGGTAGATCAATGGAATAGAATTGAAGACCCATAAATGAACCTACACTTAATGGTTCCTTGATCTTTGACAAAGGAGCTAAAACCATCCAGTGGAAAAAAGACAGCTTCTTCAACAAATGGTGCTGGTTCAACTGGCGGTCTACATGTGGAAGAATACTAATTGATCTATGTCTATCTCTCTGTACAAAGCTCAAGTCCAAGTGGATCAAGGATGTCCACATAGAACCAGATACACTGAATCTAAAAGAAGTGAAAGTGGGGAAAAGTCTCGAACATATGGGCACAGGGGAAAATTTTCTGAACAGAACACCAATGGCTTATGCTCTAAGATCAATAATCGACAAATGAGACCTCATGAAATTACAAAGCTTCTGCAAAGCAAAGGACACTGTAAATAGGACAAAACAGCAACCAACAGATTGGCAAAAGATCTTTACCAATCCTACATCCTATAGAGGACTAATATCCAGTATATACAAGAATTCAAGAAGTTAGACTCCAGAGATCCAAATAACACTCAAAAAATGGGGAATAGAGCTAAACAGAGAATTCTCAACTGAGGAAACTCGAATGACTGAGAAGCACCTAAAGAAATGTTCAACTTCCTTAGTGATCAGGGAAATGCAAATCACAACAACCCTGAGATTCTACCTCACATCAGTCAGAATGACTCAGACCAAAAAGTCAGGTGCCAGCATATGCTGGAGAGGATGTGGAGAAAGAGGAGCACACCTCCATTGCTGGTGGGATTGCAAGCTGGTACAAGCACTCTGGAAATCAGTTTGGCAGACCCTGAAAAAAATGAACATAATACCACCCAGGGACCCAGCTATTCCACTCCTGGGCATATACCTGGAAGATACTCCAACATGTAATATAGACATGCTCCATTATGTTCATAGCAGAATGCTATGCTATGTTCAAAGCTGAATGCTACTCAGCTTTTAAAAACAATGAATTAATGAAATTCGCAGGCAAATGGATGAACTTGAAAATATCATCCTGAGCAAGGTAACTCAGCCACAAAAGAATGAACACTGTATGTACTCACTGATAAGTGGTTATTAGCCCAAAAGTTCTGAATACACAAGATTCACTTCACAGCAACTGTTGGGCTGAGGGTGAGGTCCTAGATGTAGGAGTTGGAGAAGGGACCAAGGGATCTGATGGAGTTTGCAGCCCCATGGAGGGGGCAACAGTGTCAACTGGCTTGACCTTTCCAAGCTCCTGGAGACTGGATCACCAACCAAAGAATACACATGGAGGGACCCATGGTGCTGGCCACATATGTGGCAGAGGAGGGTCTTGTTAGCCATCAGGGGGAGGAGAAGCCCTTGGGCCTGAGGGTGTTAGATGCCCCAGTATATGGGAATGCCAAGGAGAGAAGAAGGGAGTGGGTGGGTGGGGGAATACCCTCATAGAGGCAGGGGGATGGAGGAGGGGATGGAGGGGTTCCAAAGGGGAGATCTGGTAAGGGAGAAACATTTGAAATGTAATCAATGTATCAATAAGTAAATAAATAAATAAATAATAAACATTCATATATGTAAAAAAGAAGAACAAATGAAAAAACATAGTTAATCCACTAGTATTGTGTTAAAGTAAGGGATTAAATAAGTAGAATAAGTTCACTACTGCTCCACAGAGAATCTGGCAACATTCAAATGTCTCTACTCCATTCAACTGTGCAGAACTATGACTGGCTGTCTTTTCAATAATTTTGATGTCAACTACAACAGATTCTACAGTCTGAAATTCTGAGACTCTTATGAAAGAATAAGAGAAAGGACTCCATGCCTGAAAGGGATCAGAACTACTCCACAGGAAGACCAACAGGGTTAACTAAGCTTGACCCTAAGGGCTTCAGAGAATGAACCCCTAACCAAAAGACATACATGGGCTGAACCTAGGCCTCCTTACACATATATAGCAGATGTGAAGCTTGGTCTTCATGTGGGTCCTGAACAACTGGGGCAGGAGCTATCCCAAAAGTTGTTGCCTGTACATATGACATGTTCTTCTAGCTGGGCTGCCTTGTTTTGTCTCAGTGGTAGAGGTTGCAGCTAGCCTCATAGATTTGACATGCAGGGTAGGGAGATCCCCAGAGGAATCCCCACCCACTTAAAGAAGGGGAGGAAGGGTGAGGGAAGAATTGTGGGAGAGGGTGACTGGGGCAGTGAGCAGAATATAAAGAGAATAAGATATGTGTATGTATATATATTTTCCTTAGCAACTCAGAGGTTCTTGGATAGAGTCACTTTCACTATAGAGTAAGGAAATTTCCTACTGAGGTGTGGCTGGTAATAGGGGTAGGGATGCCTTTCTCTTTATTCTGGTTCACATACAACTTGCTGTATCTAAGTATTTTATAACAATAAATATATAAAACTTCATGATAGTTTATTAATAGTCTTACATTGGAATTGCTTTTTATTCATAGTAAATTTCATGTCACTTGGCAGCTAACTACTTTTGTTGTTGTGTCAGCCAAGTCGTTTATCTCTAGAGATTATTCAATGAAAAAAAAAAAAAACTTTTCAGAAGAGAGTTTTTCATTTGAACTTGATTCAATATTTTAACAAAAAAATTTATAATGACCTTAGAGTCACTTATATATTCTTATATATTCATGGATAATTTCTGTTGCTTTGAGATGAAACTGTGGAAATATGAAGGTATGATTTAAGAAAGGTTAGAAAGGTATTATAAAGATTCATTTTTAGTGAATGGGTGGTTGAAAATACTTAATGCTGTTCAGGAGAACAGTGTACCTCTGTTGTATATATGAGTATATAGTAACCTGACCATCATCACATAGGACTACAATCGATATATGAGTAAATATTAAACTGACCATCATCACATAGGACTACAATAGATATATGAGTAAATATTA
>JADRCH010007973.1:22063-111852 GCA_019843965.1 Rhynchomys soricoides
ACCTGACCATCATCACATAGGACTACAATAGATATATGAGTAAATATAAAACTGACCATCATCACATAGGACTACAATAGATATGAGTAAATATTAACCTAACCATCATTGCATAGAACTACAATAGACAGTTACATGGAAGTGATTGTCAGTCCTTCACAGTGAAGTCTTTTCTCCCCATAATTTGCTACAGGGAGTATATTTCACGTAACTGATAATTAACATTTTAAAAACTCATTTGCTTACTAGTGCTTTTAAATTGAGATTTGAAAACCTTTCCACAAATTAGGTAAAATTCATTCATAATTTTGCGAATCATAGCATCTTCATTTTTTTTACAATAATATTTTCAGAGCAGGTAAGAATGTTCAATTAGCTTTGTAAATTAAGTAATGATATTTTATTTAAAGGACCTTATATAAGTTTTTATATTAACAACAACTTTATGTGCGGCAGTCAGTGTCAGTAAAAGAGGCAATTACTTTCTCAACCAGTGAGAATTCTAGCAAGAAATCCAATATATGAGTTCTTGAGCCAATGGAGTAGGCATGGTAGATAAATCATTTTGTGACACATGAAGTACAACTAATAATATTAGATTCTTCTCCCCAAAGTATCTGAACTGAAAAATAGTTAGAACACAAAACTTAATCAGAGCTGTGATTGTTATATTATATTATAGTCTGATTGTTGTCTTTTTTTAATATGGGAAATTAACATTTATCTGACACATCAGTAGTCATACAGATGCAATTCATTTATTTAACATTGATTCACATGTATAACATTTTTATGGTACTTTAACAAAGAAATGTAGTTTATAAGTTTGTATAAATTTATACAAGTAATTTTAATTCCACATAACAAGTATACTAGACTATAAGGAACAAATATATTTATTTATGTTCTGAGGCTTCTTATGGGATTTTACGTATCAATTTTAAAATGATGTCTATTAAGATGTTAGGACATATACAGAGGGAAATTGATGATCAGAGACTTTCACATTTACTGTCACCTAAATCCATATGAATGTTAACAAACTACTATGATCTTAAACTATAAATTGTTTTTCTAGAAATGTGTTCTACTACTGTTGAAAGTATAGTCTAACTAGTCCAGTATTTTCATAGAATCAAATCCTTTAAAGCTTTTACAGTATAATATATTGTTCAATAACTATCTGTTGCTATACTATAAGAATGTTAAACTGAGCAATAGTAGATTTGTCCTAGGGAAATACAGCACTGATAGTTAAACATAGTTAAAGAAGCACTAGTTTGTGGAAGATGCAATAAGAAAGCACTAACAGTAGATATACAGTATTTTTACTCATGTCATTCAACAGGTGTGCTGTTTTCAGTCTGTGGCTTCTGCAAGAGCAGATCTCCTGAATCAGATGTTGACAGTAATAGGAATGATACACACAAAAGGACCTTTATGGTCAGCTTCTAAATAAAGGCCAGATTTGTTTCATGTGTCCTATCTTACTCCCCCATCTATATGAATATATTCTTCTTTCTTCTAGACAAGATACATTATTGCATATATATGAATATCTCTGATGTCATAGATAATTTCTAAGGATTCTAAGCTTTATAATTTATGAGTGCACCTCAGCAGTGTTCATGAATTTTTAATATATTTTCACATATATTATACATACTCACATGAATACCCATAAACTTCCCTACACACATATATTTTTCTGTTCTATGGCTATTATCCTTATTGTGAATGATAAAGATGACTTATTCTCTTTGGTCTGGGAGACACTCTATGTCAATTTTATCAGGTGTTGAGAGTACTTAAGAACTATTACATATACTACCACCACCATGGCCACCATCACCTACAACAACTTGTTAGAAAGTGTATATCTAAGAATATTCCAATGACAGAAATGATGAAGTTTAGGTACAGAGAGGTTTATAATATGGTCCAACATTACCTTCATAACAAAGAAAAGAACCTGAAACAGCATCAGAAGGCACATGGCACAAGAGTTCATATTAGTCACCAGTGATAACACTTCTGCTGCAATAATGTCCAAGAACCTTTTTTGGACCATTCTTTTAAGTTTAATGGGCTGTTTGTAAAGGTGGCAAGCCTATGAGAAGTGTATACAGATGTTTCATAATGCAACAGTATCAATGAGCTGGATGCTCATAGACATCCAGATGATACTTTAAATATGTTCTCCATAAAACAACAGCTTCAGGTAATGACTCTATGTAAATTGATATACTTACTTTAAAATATTTGATTTGATTTTAGTGTCTGCATGTATGTTTGTGCACCACATGCATGTCTGATGGTATGCAGGTCAGAAAAGATACTAGACCCATGGAAAACAAGTTAAAAAATGGTTGTGAACCACTTTGTGCATGCCCAAAATTGAACTGGGATCCTAAATAAAATAAAATAAAATAAAATAAAATAAAATAAAGATCTCAATCACTGAGCCATCTTTCCCATCCACCCTCATATTGAAGGGTGTTAACATCATACAGAGTATATTTCTGAAAAGTAGGTGCCCTTTTCTAACTTTTCAAACATGTTGCTAAAAGTAAAAATTTTAAGTAAGTTGTTTGAGATACATGATTATAGTATAGAAATACACTCAGACTTAAAATAAACCCTTGTACTTTTAGGCACAACTAAAGTTTCCAAGGAGGAATAAACATCAACAGAAGCTCCACTGTGATTATTGGAGGAAGAACTCACTGCTCATTGAATACCTACTATATGTTCAACATTGAAAAAAACTAAGGAGACAATTTTTAATGGCCATATACATGCTTCAGGACAGTTCTTGTTTAAGCTCTCATCTCTGAGATAATCCCCCTATAAAAGGTCAATGGGACAGAGCTACAATGTCACAGAATTCATTTTTGTGGGTCTTAGTCAAGATCCTGCTGAGCAAAAAGCATTATTTGTCTTGTTTTCACTCACCTACATTGTGACAATGCTGGGCAACTTGCTTATTGCAGTGACAGTGATTGCCAGCCCTTCCTTAAACTCCCCAATGTACTTCTTTCTTGCCTGTCTGTCAGTCCTGGATGCTTTTTATTGCAATACTATCTCACCAAATTTAATCATAGGCTTTTTAAAAGATAAAAAGACAATCTCCTTTAGAGCTTGCGTGCTCCAGCTCTTTGTAGAGCACTTATTTGGTGGTGCTGAGGTCTTCCTTCTGGTATTCATGGCTTATGATCGCTATGTGGCCATCTGTAAGCCACTGCACTATATGACCATTATGAACCAGTGGGTCTGCATTCTCCTGTTGCTGGTAGCTGGAGTTGGAGGCACGGTACACTCAATGATTCAAGTTCTGACTGTGTACAAACTTCCTTTTTGTGGTCCCAATGTCATTGATCACTTCATGTGTGACATGAATCCACTACTAGGACTTGCATGCACTGACACTTATTTTCTTGGCATCACTGTCATTGCCAATGGTGGAGTAATCTGTGTGGGAATTTTTACCTTTCTCTTAGTCTCCTATGGAATCATTCTAATCTCTCTTAAGACCCACACCCAGGAAGGGAGGAGCAAAGCTTTGTCCACCTGCAGTTCCCACATCATGGTGGTTGTCTGCTTTTTTGCTCCCTGTATTTTTATATATGCTAGACCTGTCTCCAACTTTCCTATCGATAAATATATTGCTGTGTTTTATACAGTTGTTAGTCCTATGTTGAATCCATTGATATATACCTTGAGAAATTCAGAGATGAAAAATTCTATTAAAAAGCTCTGGTGTAAAACTTCAGTATAGAAGAAGAATGTTTTCTCACTGAATATTATTAACTGAAAACTGAAAATCAGAGATAAATTATAACAAGGAATGCTGTTTTCTCCTCATTAGGCATGTTGATATTATACAAAATCAGTGAAAATGAGGAGTTCATTTTCAATTGAGATTATGATCAAGGTTTTTGTGACCCTTAGTTCTTAATTGTGTAGCCTAGGGAATGTTTAGAAGATGAAAATGTTTATCCGACTCTTCCATATTAGAAGTAACAATAAAACAAATTCCCCTTGAACTTTATTTTTTCTGTTAGCACTGAAGTAAGATTAGAAAAATGTCAATATGGGAAACTTGGAATCATCTACAGTCATGAGGAAAAAAAATCAAGACTTTTAAGATAGTAATTGGTCACTAATGAACCAATGTAGTGGATTTGTGTGTTTATGTTATATACATTGATTGTGACTGTTCCCTTTTCTTTCCTCAAGGTCTCTGCTATGTTATTTTTATGTATTTGGGTAGCTGTGAAACATTGCCTAGTTAATAACACCAGCAGTCAACAATGTTAAATGATCACATGCTGCTGCAAGTGAATCTCAAAGATTCTTGAAAAGTAAGTTAAGTTGAAATGTACATATATTTCTATAATATTCATTATCAATGCATTTATTTATATTTTCAAATAATAAGTATCTCTCGTGTTGTCTTCATGCTGATGAAGATTTTATCAAAGAACAATTATCTATAAATACCAAGTTTACTAAAAGTTACATTCCACTTCAACATTTTACCTTAATACCTAAAATCACTTTATTCTGCTATAATAAAAATTTTATTTTGTAATTTCTGTAAAAAACAAAAAACAAAACACTACTACATTTCTTCTCAGTCTTCATCAATTTCAGGAGATCAGAAACCAAAAAGTGAGGTTACATTATTTTAATTCCAGTATGGAACATTACATATAGTTGCTTCTATGCTTTGATACGGTTTGCTTTGTATCCTTGCTTTTAATAGTAATGATGATGATGATGATGATGATGGTATTGTGTTATTTAAAGCCTACAGTGTGATGTTATAGTAAACATACAATCCATAGTTAAGAGATTACACCAATGAAGATGATACTTCTTTCAATATCTCACATATAGCTTTATATACTGCTTGCTTTTTTGCAAACAAAACCAAATTTACTATTTTAGCATCACTTCCAGTACAGGGTAATTGTATTACCTACATCTTTATATGAATTCACCTGATAAGACAAATAGAGTATTCATATACATAAGAAGAACAAGTCTGGAGCTATAGAAGAACCTGTGCTTATAACATTCATCATTCAGAAATAGTGTGTTAATCACATTGCCCTGCAGTATATGTAGCTCATTTTGCATCTTAGAGGGGATTACCTATTGTGAAAATTACTAAATGTAGTTTTTGCACCTTTCTGATGCCATTCCTGAATCTTTCCACAAACTTAATCAGTTTAATATTACATTTATATATCATTAAAATATATTTTGAAGCTTTTATTAATTTTTCATGGTAAATGAAATTCATGGCACACAAATCATTTTGTAAAAAATCCTTATGGATCCAGAGTCCATATATTTACCACTGTCTTATGTTATCTCCAAGTATACCCTATGTCCTCCCTAGGTGCAATTTAATAAAAAGTTGAGTCACTATTTGATCACAGTAGTTACTACATTTTATTTATACTAGATGGCAATTATGTGGAAGAGTGGAAGTCCAAAGATTTTTGTGTAACTCAAGAAATATGTATGAAACTGTTTAGACTGTTATAGGCTTCCTGCTGAGGGTGCTAAATTATTTTTATGACAAAAGGAACTGTTAATCAAACAGAAAGAAGTAGGGCTGTCCAGATGGTTGTGTACATAGTTTCTGTACATTGGGTTTTAGAATTACCTTGTTTAATCTCATATATTTTTATGTACCTCCTGAGGCGTATTTGTAATTTCATTTATACCTATGTCTTTATGTTGTGAATATGGACTATTCCTTTTGTTATTCTGATTTTGGTTATCATTATACATTATTTGTAATTTGCCTTACCTAGGGAGAACTATATTTAACAACAATCAACTTTTCTGTTCTGCAATTTTCCGTGTATATTTTCTCCACAACTCACAAACTATCCCTTTCTAAAAGGTAAAGATTTTATATCTTCTAAAAATAATTTGTTTCAATATTAAGACTTTAGTAAATATTTGAAAATCGGAGAGAGGATTAATAAGTTAAGCAAATGCTAGCTTCTTTTTTAGTGTATGGGGATTTGGTTCCTAGCACTCACAGCAGTTGGCTTACAACTGTCTAAAGTTTCAGGGGGGATCTGATGCCCTTGAGTTTCTGTGGGAACCTGAATGCTCATGACATACATCCATTCAGTGGATCACACTTGCACATGCATATAAATTTAAGATAAATCTTAGAAAATCAAGACAAAATAAGAATTTATACTGAATCTAGTAATGCAGAGATTTGCAGCTATTGGAAAACCTCAAAGTGAGGGTCAGATGAGGTAATTGCTACAGATATAAATATGTAAAAACATTTTAATAGTAACCAAATGCAGTCTAAAGTCAAGAGTTTTAAGATTCATTGAGAGTCTTATGAAGACTGACGTAATTAGAGACGGGGAATGTCATCTCTAATAGTCCATGAAAAGAATGGGCTGGATGCTCCTAATGGCTAAGGTTGTATTTCAAAAGTAAACATTCCAAGTACGAGCACTTCAAGCGCAAGATAGATGTTGCATCAACTAACATTTTGGATGGTTTATTGATAGATTTCTGGAAAGGAAGATTCTCCACTGAATTTCATTCTTGACAACTGTGCTACAATATAACATTTTAAGTAAGAAATTTAATGTATTAATGCTGTGATACAGAGATTCATAGAGACTTTGCTTTAAACTCATTTATTATTAACCTTTAGAATGCCATCCAGAGTAACAGTTTTCATCATGCATCCTTACATACATGGGTTTTATATTGTTTCCATTTCCTCTCCACAGTGGTCTCTTGTGTGTCATTCTGCTCCAATTTGTTCCTTTCTTTTCTTCCCCTCTTCTTTGCTTTAGTGCACACATTCCATCACACTCTCTGTTCACATCTCTCTTAGGTACTCTTCTAATGAAGCTTTTCTCGTACTACTCAGGCCCAAATGGAGACTATGGCAAGATATATTGGTGAAATTAACAAAATTTAAACATAATAGAAATATATTTATTACTCAATGTATGAATGTCTTTCTTTATGTGGCCTTGTTTTACTTTTGAGTATATAATTACAACATCTCTCCCTTCTGTTTCCTTCTTCCAATTCCTCCCATAAGCCCCTTCCCATTCTCTTTCAAATCCATGGCCTTTTCTTTCATAAATTGTTACTGCATGCATATGTTTATATGTACTTACGCTTATATTCCTAAAAATAACCTGTCCATTTTGTATAATGTACTTGTACTTTTCCATTTAACTACTGGGTGTTGGATAAGCAATTGGTGTGTACTCCATATAGAAGACCTCCTTTCCCATTACCAGATTCCCCCTTGTCACCTATGGTTCTTGGTGTAGGGTTGAAGCCTTGTGGATTTTTCCCTGTCCACTATGGCATGTTCATTGATGTCTTTTTCATCTCACATTTGGGCAGTCATCTTGCTGAGAACTTATGGGTGTAGATTCTGATGTTAGTAGGAGGCACACTTCACAGCTAATTCCCTGATCCACTGAATATAAGAATCTTTTCACTCCCTTGTGTGGCATGTTTCCTGAACTTTAAGTGTGGAAGTGTTTTGTAGATATTTTCACTGGGACAGGGTTTCACACTTCTGCATTTTTAGGTGCATTGGGGTTTTCTGTAGTGGTCTCTGGTAAGATATAATTGATTTAAAAATGAACAAAATTGACAAGCCCCTTAACAAAGTATCTACTGAAGTCTCAAGATAGCACTATAAATATAAGGCTGAACAAAAACATCAAATAGGGTACAGAGCTAAACAGAATTTTCAATTGAGGAATCTTAAATGGCTGAGAAGCACCTAAAGAAATATTCAAAATCCTTAGTCATCAGGGAAATGCAAATCAAAACCAACCTGAGATTCCACCTCACACCAGTCAAAATGGCTAAGATAAAAAAACTCAGGTGATAGCAGATGCTGGCAATGATGTGTAGAACAGGGAACACCTCTCCATTGCTAGTGGTATTGCAAGCTGGAACAACCACTCTGGAAAACAGTCTGGCAGTTCCTCAGAAAATTGGACATAGTTCTACCAGAGGACCCAGCTACACCATTCCTGGGCATATACCCAGAAGATGCTCTAACATATAACAAGGGCTCATACTCCACTATGTTCATGACAGCCTTATTTATAATAGCCAAAAGCTGGAAACAACTCAGATGTCCCTCAACAGAGGAATGGATACAGAAAATGTATATTTACAGAATGGAGTACTACTCAGCTATTAAACACAATGCTTTCATGAAAATCTCAGGCAAATGGAAAGAACTTGATAATATCATCCTGATGGAGGTAACCCAGTCAGAAAATAACACAGTGTATGTACTCACTGATGAGTGGATATTAGCCAAAAAGAAGCTTGGAATACCCACGATACAACTCAGAGACCATAGGAATCTCAAGAAGAAAGAAGATCACACCAAAGTATGGATGCTACAGTACTACTCAGTAATGGGAAAAGAATAATCTTTGGAAAGGAGAGGGAGAGAGGGATCTGGTAGAGAGAGAGGAGGGGAAGGGAAAAAGAGGGGCAAGTTCAGATGTAGAAGGAGATAGAGGAGAAGTACATAGGGTCAGGTATTTGAAAGTAGGTATGTAGCAGTGG
This sequence comes from Rhynchomys soricoides, assembly GCA_019843965.1. Classification (NCBI taxonomy): domain Eukaryota; kingdom Metazoa; phylum Chordata; class Mammalia; order Rodentia; family Muridae; genus Rhynchomys; species Rhynchomys soricoides. The sequence continues at coordinate 30,680 of JADRCH010007973.1, forward strand.
TTGAGGGAGAACTTGGAGTAGCCACTAGAAAGTCCCAGATGACAAGGATCCAAGAGGTTCCCAGGACCCCAAAGAGAGGACTTTAGCTGAAATACCCAACCCAAGGGAGACAGAACCTGAAGAGACCATATCCAATGGATAGGCAAGGACCTCAATTGAGGGATGGAGCCACCCACCCACCTCAAAAATATTAACCCAAATTCCTCTTGTCAAAAGGAAATGCAGGGACAAAGAATGGAGCAGAAAATGAAGGAAAGGTTGTCCTGAGACTGCCTCACTGAGGAATCCACCCTATCTGCTGACACCAAACCCAGACACTATTCCTGATGCCAAGAAGTGCTTACTGAGAGGAACCCAGTATAGCTGTCCCCTGAGAGGATCTGCCAATACAGATGCGGATGTACACAACCAAATCTTGGACTAAGTACTGGGAACCCAATGGGGAAGTTAAGGCAAGGACTGTAGGAGTTGAAGGGTTTTGCCATCTCATAAGAAGAACAATAATATCAACCAACCAGACCCCCAAGCTCCCAGGGACTAAACCACCAACCAAAGAGTACACAGGGATTACCCATGGCTCCAGCTGAATATGCAGCAAAGGATTAACTTTTCTGACATCATTGTGAAGGGAACCCCTTGGTCCTGTGGAGGCTTGATGACCCAGGATAGGGGAATGCTAGGCCAATGAGGCAGGAGTCATTGGGTGGGTGGGGAGCACCCTCATAGAGGCAGGACAAGGGAGGAGAAGATAAGGGGCATTTGGAGGGGAAACTGGGAAGGGGGATAACATTTGAAATGTAAGTAAATAAAATAGCCTATTTTAAAAAAAATCAAATGGGAAATAGAATTGGCATCATAAACAAATTGTATTCCTTGAATGAGGACATGGGGACTAGTCTCTGAATGTCTACTTCAGGTTCACAACTGTAGAAGATAAAAATAAAGATGTGCTCAATGTTGTGATATATTCATAGCCATGACCACAATTTTATAAGTCCTGTTTAGCTTAACATTCATCTATGGGACAGGACTCATAAAATATTCATAAGGCATAACAAAAAGGTAGCAGAATTTGTCCATTTGGGCCTCATGTTCTTTATTGGTAGGAAGAATCATTTGCCATGGTTTTGTTCATGTACATTATAACAATGCTGGAAAATGTTACTATGATGACAGTTATGGTCACTTACCTCTGTGGGCTTTCCAATGTACTTACTTCTTCCTTGCCAGTCTTTCTCTTGTGGATGTTATAGATTACACAGCCACATCACTTAAGTTGATTAGAAGAATGGTGGTCTTTTTCCTTATCATAATGTCCTTTGGGTAGTACTAAACTGTTTGAAAACACACAGTCAGGAAGAGACAAAGAAAACACTGTCCACTCTTAGTTCTCACATGTTGGGGGTTGATCTGGTTTTTGTTCCTACACTTTCATGTATGTGACATGTTTCCAATTGTCCTGTTGATAAACCTATTATTGATTTTCAGACATTTGTAATTCCCATTTTAAATACTTTAATATATTCATTGGGAAATTCAATAATGAAAATTTCTGTGGAAAACATATGAATATTGTATTACCTACGCATAGAATAAAAATGTCTTCTCCATTGTAGTCACAACCCCCCCTCCCCAATATACAATGGTATCTCATCTGCAAGATATGGTAGCTCTATGATGGCAGAAAGCTTGTGGGAGTAACCAACCAATATCGGATTGGATTTAAAGCCCACTCTGCATGATGGAAACCATACTCAACTATGTTTGGATGACTAAGACCTTGAGACTAGATAGCACAGAGATCTTGGAGAAAAACACAAATACTACTGTTCTACTAAAAGAAAATAGCAATAAAGTGATGTGTAGTGATGTTTTTCACTATACTTATAGATCAGTGCCTTACTTAGCCATCATCAGAGAATCTTTGTCCTACCCAGATAGGAAGAAATACAGAGACCCACATCCAGACAATATGCTGAAATTGAGAGAACTTGGGAAACTCAGTCCTAAATTGGGATGCCTCCATTAAATACCATCCCTCAAGGCTCAGGAAACATTGTGGAAGAGGGAGAAGAAAGAGTGTAAAAGCCAGAGGGGATAGAGGACACCAAGGAGGAAAAACCTTCTATAGCCAGTTGTACTGACACTCATATAAACTAACAGATATCAGTGCACCCAATGGTGTCTCTAGAGCTGAAAGGGGAAGTAGAAACATGTTCCCATTCCCTATCCCAGAAATAATCTCCAACTGATAGCTACTTGCAAAGAGAAGTTAATTTTTTCTAAAATAATCTCACTTCAGAAACAAATTACTCTTAAGAGTAGGCACCATACTCAGCAGAAGAAGGCCAATAGAAAACAAATTCAGTGACATCTTTGGACGTTTCTTGCCTCATAATTTCATATCAGGTATTTTTCTTTTAATTTTAAGTTTTACTTCTACTGTTTACTTATTATTTTATTCTACAGGTTCTTCATATATATTATGGCTTCCAATTTTTCCTTATTAAAGGATTTCTAAGTGTGTGAATGAGTGGGTCTCTGACTCTTGTGCTTTCTCTTAGGTTATTTTCCTTCTGCTTGTTTTTCCTTTTTCTGACTTTTTAAAAATCTTTATTTTAAAAAATCATTAAAGGGCTAATATCCAATGTATACAAAGAACTCGAGAAGCTAGACTCCAGAGATCCAAATAACCCTATCAAAAAATGGGGAAGTGAGCTAAACAGAGAATTCTCAACTGTGGAAACTCCAATGGCAGAGAAGCACCTAAAGAAATGTTCAACATCCTTAGTCATCAGGGAAATGCAAATCAAAACAACCCTGAGATTTCACCTCACGCCAGTCAGAATGGCTAAGATCAAAAACTCAGGTAACAGCAGATGTTGGCGAGGATGTGGACAAAGAGAAACACTCCTCCATTGCTGGTGGGAATGCAAGTTGATACAACCTCTCTGGAAATCAGTTTGGCAGACCCTCAGAAAAATGAACAAAATACTACCTGAGGACCCAGCTATTCCACTCCTGGGCATATACCTAGAAGATGCTCCAACATGTAATAAAGACACATGTTCCACTATGTTCATAGCAGCCATATTTATAATAGGCAGAAGCTGGAAACAACCCAGATGTCCCTCCACAGAGGAATGGATACATAAAATGTGGTACATTTACACAATGGAATACTACTCAGCTATTAAAAACAATGACTTCATGAAATTCGTAGACAAATGGATGGATCTTGAAAATATCATCCTGAGCGAGGTAACGCAGTCACAAAAGAATGAACATGGTATGTACTCATTGTTAAGTAGTTATTAGCCCAAAAGTTTGAAATACCCAAGAGTCACTTCGCAGCAACCGTAGGGCTGAGTAGGAGGTCCCAGATGGAGGGCTTGGAGAAAGGACTGAAGGAGCTGAGGGAGTGTGCAGCCCCAGGGAGGTAGCAACAGTGGCAACTGGCCTGACCCTCTGATACTACTGGAGACTGATCCACCAACCGAAGAATACACATGGAGGGACCCATGGTGCTGGCCACAAATGCGGCAGAGGAGGGTCTTGTTATCTGTAAGGGGGAGGAGAGGCCTTTGGGCCTGAGTGTGTTAGATCCCCCAGTATAGGAGAATGACAAGGAGGGAAGACGAGAGTGGGTGGGTGGGTGGGAGGGTGGGTTGGAGAATATCCCCATAGTGGCAGGGGGAGGGCAGAGGGAATGGGGAGGTTCCAAAAAGGAGATCTGAAAAGGGGGAAACATTTAAAAAGTAAATAAAATATGAAAAGAAAAAAAAATTATACTTATCTTTTTTTTGAAGGGGAAATGATACAATTTTATTGTAAACTCAAAAAACTATTTTTTTTTAAATTTTCATACTTCATTTACATTTCAAATGTTTCCCCCTTTCCAGATCTCCCCTTTGGAACCTCCCCATTTCCTCCCTCCTCCCCCTGCCACTATGGGGGTATTCTCCCACCCACCCACCCACCCACTCTCGTCTTCCCTCCTTTTTGTTTCTTAATGAGAGACACAAAGGCAGTAGATCTGCCCTGGGAGCAGAGGTGGTGAAGAACTAAGAATAGAGGGAGGTAAAACTATAATCAGAATATATTGTATAGAAAAATACATTTTAATAAAGAAAAAAGTCTACTCACCAAACAAGTTACTAATCATAAATTAACATGCCACAAAGTCTTGAGGAAGCACATAGAATATATCTGTGTAGGGGATTTCTTGATACAAATCAATCAAATATAAAGCTACTACCCAATTAGAGCTCCATTTTCTTTCTCCACCTGGAATTCTGGATTGTCACACCATGCCCCAACCCACAGGTAAATCTGCCTCTCAGGCCTTCTCCAACATAGGATATCCAGGTGGGGTACCCCTGAATCACCCATACATACCTGGTGGAAGCTCATCAAACCCAGCATCCATGAGCTCTGCTGACCTATCTTCCTGAAGATCCAAACCTCACCTGCAATCAAGGATCTGCACCTCGCACCCCAGTCCCAGAGCTCTGCCTGAAGGAAATGACAATGTTCCGAGACCGAAAAATGGAAATAGAAACAATAAAGAAAATACAAATGGGGGCAACCCTGGAGATGGAAAAACTAGGAAAAAAAAAAACAAAAAAACCCCCAGAAACTACGGATGCAAGTATCACCAACAAAATACAAGAAATGGAAGAGAATCTCAGGCACAGAAGATAACAAAGAAGAAATCTGTACATCAGACAAAGAAAATACCAAATGTAAAGTTTCTAACTCCAGCCTGCTATCCCAGGGGGATTTTCATTCCCTCACCATTTCCCCTCCCACCTTCATCAAACATGCTGAGTCTGAACCATACAGGTAAGCTTCCCTTCCCCCACCCATCTTCCCTGCTTGCTGAATCCTCTGGGCAAACCGAGCTGCCCTGAGCAGCCTGCTCTCCCAGGCACACATTCATTTTCCTGCCACCTCACTGCACACCTTCTTTGGACCTTCGGCTATGTGTGAAACATATAGATCTGCCATTCCATTATCTAATAAAATAGACTTCCAACCAAAAGTAATCAAAAGAGATATGAAAAGACACTTTATACTCATCAAAAGAAATATTCACCAAGATGACATCTTAAATCTGAGCATCTATGCACCAAAAACAAAGGCACTCACATTTAAAAACAAAACAAAACAAACAAAACAAACAAAAAAAAGCATTGTTAAAGCTTAACTCGAACATCAAACCTCACTCATTAACAGTGGAAGACTTCAACACACCACTCTCACCAACTGATGGGTCATCCAGATAAAACTAAACAGGGAAATAATGAAACTGACAGACATTCTGAATCAAATGGATCTTATAGACATCTATAGAATATTTTACTCAAACAAAAAAGAATATAACTTCTTTTCAGTATCTCATGGGACCTTCTTCAAAATGGGCCATATAACTGGACACAAAACAAGCCTCAACAGATAAAAAAAGATTGAAATAACCCTTTGCACCTTATCAGACCACCATGGATTAAAGCTAGACTTAAACAACAGCAGAAAGACCAGAAAGCCTACACACTCATGGATATGGAACAATTCTCTACTTAAAGATTACTGGGTCACAGAAGAAATAACAAAAATGTTAAAGACTAGAATTCAGTGAAAATGAAGGTACAACATACCCAAATTTTTGATATACAATGAAAGCAGTGCTAAGAAAAAAGTTCATAGCCCTATGTGCCTCCATAAAGTAATTAGAAAGTTCTCATACCAGCAATCCTGGAAAGCTCTATGGAAAAAAAATAAAAAGAAGCAAACACACCAAAAGAGGAAGTACATGTCAGGAAATAATCAAATCAGGGCTGACATCAGTCAGTTAGAAGCAAAGAAAACAATACAAAGAATAAATGAAACCAAGAGCTGATACTTTGAAAAATCCAACAAAATAGACAAACTCTTACCCAAACTAACCAAAAAGACAGAGAGACAGTATCCAAATAAACAAAATCAGAAATGAAAAAGGGAATATAAGAAAATACACTGAAAAATTTCAAAGATTCATTAGATCTTACTTCAAAAGCCTGTATTCCATGAAACCAGAAAATCTTAAAGAAATAGATGATTTTCTTGACAGATACCACATTAAAGTTAAATCAAGATCAGGTAACAGCTCTATAACCCCTAAAGAAATAGAAGCAGCCATTAAATGTCTCACAACTACAAAAAGCCCAGGAGTAGGGATGGTTTTAATGCAGAGCTCTACCAGACTTTCAAAGAAGAGCTCATTAAACTACTCCATAATGCTCATTAAACTATTACACAAAATAGAACAGAAGGAACTCAGTTTATGACACCATAGTCACTCTGTTACCTAAACCACACAAAGATTCAACAAAGAAAGACAACTTCAGACGAATTCTTCTGGACATTGATGCTAAAATACTTAATAAAATACTCTCAAACCAAATCCAAGTGTACATCAAAAATATTATCCATCAAGATAAAATAGTCTTCATCCCAGAGATGCATGGATGATCCAATATTAAAAATAAAAAATCGATCAATATAATTCAACACATAAACAAGCTGAAAGGAAAAAGCACACGATCATCTCATCATAAGCTGAAAAGGCCTTTGATAAAAGCTAACACCCTTTCATGTTAAAAGTATTAGAGAAATACGGGCTATAAGGCACATACCTAAACATAAGCAAAGCAAAGCAATATAGAGCAAGTCAATAATCACCATCAAGCTAAATGGAAAGAAATTTGCAGCAATTCCACTAAAATCAGGGACAAGAAAAACCTGCTCTCTCTCTCTCTCTCTCTCTCTCTCTCTCCAATTTAGTATTTAAAGTCCTAGTCAGAGAAATAAAACAACTAAAGGAGATCACAGTGATATAAATTGGGAAACAAATCAAAGAATCACTATTTGTAGAAAATATAATTGTATATGTAAGCATCCCCCAAAATTGTACCCTGCACAAAACTCAAGTCCAAGTGATAAAGGACTTCAACATAAAACCAGATATACTAAATCTAATATACACTGAATCTCACAGAAGAGAAAGTGGTAAGTAGCCTCAAACTCATTGGCATCATGGAAATTTTCTGAACAGAACACCGTTGGCTCAGGCTCTAAGATCAACAACTGATAAATAAGACCAAATGAAATTGAAAAGCTTCTGCAAGGCAAACAGCACTGTCAATAGGACAAAAGTGGCAACCTAGAGATTGGGAAAAAATCTCCAATAACTCTACATCAGACAGAGGGCTAATATTCAAAATATATAAAGAACTCTAGAAGTCTGAGTCCAGCAAACCAAATAACCCAATTTAAAAATGGGAAACAGAGTTAAACATAGAATTCTCAACAGAGGAATCTCAAACATCCTAGAAGTACTTAAAGAAATATTCAACATCTTCCCAGTCTGCACCTTCTACCTGGAGAGATCATTAGTTTTGTCTGCTCCTCTGAAGATCCCATCGTCTGAAGGCCTCCCAGGAGGTCTGCTATAGGTAGGGACACAGGCCTCCCAGGAGACCTGCAGCAACTCAGAGACACAGAGGAAAGCTTCAGACAGAGACACCCAGGCCAGTTAACACAGAGATAACCAGATAGTGAAAGGTAAGCATAAGACCATAAGCAACAGAAGCCAATATTACTCTGGCATCATGAGAACACAGTTCTCCCACCACAGAAGCCCTGGATACACCAAAACACCTGACAATCAGGATTCTGACCTAAATTCTTATCTCATGAAGATAATAGAGTTTTTTAAGGAGGATATAAATAATTCATTGAAAGAAAGACAGGAAAACACAGGTAAACAGGTAGAAGCCTTTAAGGAGGAAACAAATAAACCCCTTAAAGAAATACAGGAAAACACAACCAAACAGATGAAGTAATTTATCAAAGAGGTCTACAAACTAAAGTCAGAAGTAGAAAAAATTAAGAAAATACAAATAGAGGCAACCCTGGGAATGGAAAATCTAGGAAAGAGGTCAGGAACTACAGAAGCAAGCATCACCAACAGAAGACAAGAGATAGAAGAGAGAATCTTAGGTGTAGAAGATACTGTAGAAGATATTGACACGAAGGTCAAAGAAAATTCAAAACAGAAAAAAAAAATTATAAGCCAAGATATCCAGGAAATCCAGGAAACAATGAAAAAGCCAAACCTAAGAATAATAGGAATAGAAGAGAGTGAAGATTCCCAGCTCAAAGTACTTGAAAACATCTTCAACAAAATCATAGAAGAAAACTTCTTGATCCCAAAGAAAGATATGGCCATAAATGTATAATAAGTCTATATAACATTAAATAGATTGGATCAGAAAAGAAAATCCTCTTGTCACATAACCATCAAAACAGCAAATGCACAGAAGAAGACATATTAAAATTATAATAGAAAAAGACCAAGTAACATAGAAAGAAAGGCAGACCTATCAGAGACTCTAAAAGCCAGAAGATCTTGGAAAGATGTCACATAGACCTTAAGAGAATACAATGCCAGCCCAGGTTATTATTAACTGCAAAACTCTCAGTCATAATAGATGGAAAAACCTATATATTCCAGGAAAAAAAATTTAACCAATATCTATCTACCAATTCATCCCTACAGAGGATTCTAGAAGGAAAATTTTAAAACACAAGGTGGGTACCTACACCAAAAAAAAAAAAAAGCAAGATATTAATCATCTCACATCAAAACTTAAAAGAGAGAATTACATACACATAATGCCACTTACAACAATGGCTAAGATAAAAAACTCAGGTGACAGCACATTTTGTAGAGAATGGGGAAAAAGAAGAACATTCCTCCAATTCTCATGTGATTAGAAACTTGTATAATCACTCTGGATATCAATCTGCAGGTTCCTCAGAAAATTGGATAGAGATTTACCTGAAGACCCAGCTATACCACTCTTGGGCATATATCCAGAAGATACCCTATCATGCCACAAGGGGTATATGCTCTGCTATGTTCATATCAGCCTTATTTGTGACAGCTAGAAGCTGGAAACAACCCAGATGTCCCACAAGAGAAAAATGGATACAGAAAATATGATTCATTTGCACAATGAAATACTATTCAGCTATTAAGAATGAGGACATCATTAGTTTTCCAGGCAAATAGAGAGAACTAGAAAATATCATCCTGAGTGAGATAACTCAGACCCAACAGAGCATGCATGATATGTACTCACTAATAAGTGGATATTAGTCAAAAAAGTACAAAATACTGAGCATATAATCCACAGAATTCAAGAATGTCAACAAGCTGAAGGAACCAAGTGAGGATGCCTCAATAACACTTGGGAAGGAAAAAAAAAGCAATCATAGGGGGCAGAGGGAGGGAGGAACATGGGTGGAAGAGAGAGAAGAGAGGGAACAATGGGAACACGATCAGGTATTGGGAGGAAAGCATGAGTCAAGCCCCAAGGGCTAGGACAATGAATGGAAATATGTAACTTTGGGAGGTGAGAGGTGTGGAGAACCCTCTAGAATGTACCAGAGACTTGGAAGGTGAGAGATTCTTAGGACTCAAAGGAAGGGACCTTAGATAAAATGCCCAACAGTGGCGAGAGGGAACTTGTATAGTTCACCTCCAGTAGAGAGACAGGGCATCAAGTGGAGGGATGTGGTTGGCGACATCCTACAGTAAAAAACTCTGACCCAGAATTGTCTAAATGAACTGCAAGGGACAGAAATGGAGAAAAGACTTAGGGAATAGAGGGTCAGTGACTGTCCCAAAATGGGACACATCTCAAGGGGAGACTCCAAGGTCTAACACCATTACTGATGTAAGTAATGGTATACTTACAGACAGAAGCTTAGCATATGAGAGCCATAGCCCTATGAGAGGCCCAACATTCAGATGACTGAGACAGAAGCATATACTTACATCCAATCAATGGACTGAAGTCCGGGACGCCTGTGGTTCAATTAGGGAAAGGCTGGAAGAAGCTGATGAGGAGGGTGACCTCACAGGAAGACTAGCAGTCTGAACAAACCTGCACCCCTAAGATCTCTCAGACATTGAGCCACAGACCAGACAGCATACACCAGGTGATCTGAGGTCTCCAACACATATACAGCAGAGGACTTCCTAGTCTGACATCAGTGAGAGAAGATGCATTTAATCCTTGAAAGATTTGAGGCCCCAGGGAGTGGAGAGATCTGGTGGGGTGGGGACATCCTGTTTGAGACACAGGAGGAAGAATGGGATGAAGAACTGTTGGAGAGCAGAATGGGAAGGGGATAATGACTGGACTGTAAAAAAAAAAAATTAAAACAAAGAATGAAATGATCAACATCCTTAGTCATCAGAGAAATGCAAATCAAAATGACCCCAAGATTCCACCTCACACCAATCAGAATGGCTAAGTTCATCACTTAAGTGACAGTATATGCTGGTGAGAATATGCAGAAAGAGGAACACTCCTCCATTGCTGGTGGGATTGCAAACTGATACAACCACTCTGGATATCAATCTTGAGGTTCCTCAGAAAATTTGAAATAGTTCTACCTGAAGACTGAACTATACAGCTCCTTGGAATATACTGAAAAGTTACTTTACCAAACCACAAGGACACATGATCCACTATGTTCATAGTAGGCTTATTTGTAATAGCCAGAAGCTATAAACAGCCCAGATGTCCCTCAACTGAAGAATGGACACAAAAGTGGTTCATTTACACAGTGGAATACTATTCAGCTATTAAGAATGAGGACATCATGAATTTTGCAGGCAAATGAAAAGAACTAGAAAACAACTTCCTGAGTGAGGTAAGATAGACTCAAAATTGTATGCATGGTATATATTCAATGACAAGTGAATATTAGCCCCAAAGGACAAAATACCCATGATTCACCCCACAGACCATAAGACGTTTAAAAAGAGGAAGGCCCAAGTGTGAATGCTTCAATCTCATATAAAAGGAGAACAAAATAGTCATGGTAGGCAGAGGGAGGTAAGGACATGGACAGGAAACAAGAGGTGGAAGGGAAAAAGGGACAGGGTCAGGTATAGAAGGAGATAGAATAAAAGCTCAGAGGGCCTGAAGAAAGAATGGAAACACGTAGCTTTGTGGTGGTGGTGGGGCAGGGAACATCGAGAAAATACCAGAGACCTGAGATGTGAGAAGCTCCCAGGAATCAATGGGAATAACCTTAGCCTAAATGTTCAACAGTGGGGAGATGGAACATGAAGAGACTACCTCCAGTAGACCGACAGGGTCCCCAGTTCAGGGATGTTTGAGGATGGTCTCCACCATACCTTAAACATTTTTGACTCAGGATTGTTCCTGTCTGAAAGAAATACAGGGATGAAAATGGATCAGAGATTGAAAGAAAAACCATAGAGTGACCAGTCTAACTTGGGATATATTCCATGGGTGGGCACCAAACCCTGACACTATTACTTATGCCATGTTGTGCTTAGAGACAGGAAACTAGCTTGGCTGTCCTCTGAGAAGCACTACCAGAAGCTGACTATGACAGATGCAGTTACTTTCGGCCAACCATTGGACTGAGGATGGGAACCCCTATGGAAGAGTTAGGGGAAGGATTGAAGGGAATGGCAACCCCATAGGAATACCAAAAGTATCAACTAACTCAGGATTCTCAGAGCGCTCAGAAACCAAGCTACCAACCAAAGTGTGTACATGGGCTGCTTTGTGCCTCCTTAAACATTTGTAGCAGAGGACTGCATTGTCTGGCATCAGTGGGAGAGGATTCAACTAATCCTGTAGATACTTGATGCCTTCATAGAAGTGGGATGGGGGATATGGATGAGGGAGGTGGGCAGGGAGTCAGGGGAGCACCTTCTCAGAGGCAAAGGGCAGGGGGTTGGGATAAAGAGCTCTTGGAGGGGGGACTGGAAACGGTGCATCATTTGGAATAAAAATAAATGAAACAATTAAAAAAGAATAATAGGAATAGAAGAGAATGAAGATTCTCAGTCGAAGGGCTAGAAAATATCTTCAATAAAATCATAGAAGAAAACTTGCCTAACTTAAAAAAAAGTGATGGCTATAAAAGTATAAGAAGCTTACAGATCAACAAATAGATTGGACCAGGAAAAGAATCCTCTTGTTATTAATAATGAAAACACTAAGTATAGAGAACAAGAAAGAATATTAAATGTTGCAAAGCAATAAGGTTAAGTAGCATATAAAGACCAACCTATCAGAATTACACCTGACTTCTCAATAGAGACTCTAAAAGCCAGAAGATCCTGGACAGATGTCTTGCAAACCCTAAGAGACCACAGATGCCAGCACAGAATAATATACCCAGCAAACTTTTGATCATCATACAAAGAGAAACTAAGATATTCCATGACAAAACTAAATTTAAACAATATCTTTCTGCAAATCCAGCCCTACAGATGAAACTAGAATGAGAATTCCAATCTAAGAATGATAACTACATCCAAGAAAATACAGGAAATAAATAATTCCATACCAGGAAAACCAAGGAAATCACACACACACACACACACACACACACACACACACACACAGACACACGCCTCTGACATCAAAATAACATGAAAAAAAAATCACTGGTCATATCTCTCAACATCAATGGACTCAGTTCCCTAACAAAAAGAGACAAGCTAATAGATTGGATATATAAACAGGATCCATCAATCTGTGGCATACAAGAAACACACCTCATCATGAACATAGACATGATTTCAGAGGAAAGAGTTGAAAACTCATTTTCCAAGCAACCAGATCCAAGAAACAAACTGGAGAAGCCATTCTTAAATCTAGAAAAATAGACTTTCAACCAAAATTAATCAAAAGAGATGAGGAAGGACACTTCATACATATCAAAGGAAAAGTCCACCAAGATGGTCTCTCAATTTTGAATGTCTATGCCTTAAATGCAAGAGCAACCACATTTGCCCAAAAAACTGTACTAAAGCACAAATCACACATTGAACTTCACTCAGTAATAGTAGAGAACTTCAACACCAGCTTTCACCAATGGACTGGTCATCAGAAACAGAAACTAAACAGAGAAACAAACTTTATGAACCAAATGGATGTAACAGATATCTACAGATCTTTTCACCCCAAAACAAAAGAATACAACTTTTTCTCAGTAACTCATGGAACCTTCTCCAAAATGTATCATATAATTGAGCACAAAACAAGCCTAAACAGGTACAAGAAGATTGGAATTATCCTTTGTATCTTATCAGACCACCATGGATTAAGGCTGGATTTCAACAACAGAAGCAAAGTAAGGCCCACATACTCATGGAAATTGAACAACTCTCTACTCAATGATCACTTGGTCAGAGAAGAAATAAAGAAAGGAAGTAAAGACTTTCTAGAGTGTTGGGAGCCAGCCCAGCCTGGAATGGTTTTAAGAGGGCCACAACATTGGACATAGAGATATCTTTAAAGACTAATGGTCTCTGGCCTTATAGCTCTCTAACTAAACTGAATGCTTGCAGATAACTCCTAAGAAATCCTAAAAACTTTCTTGCTTATTCTATGGTTAAAATTTACAGGCTTGGATGACTAACATCAGTGGATTATAAAGTAAAAACATTATTGCTATTACTCCATTCTCTATCCAGGCAGCCAGAAACCTCTCTGGCTAGGATGGTTAACTCTTTGTGAACTGGGAAGGAAGGAAAGGAAAATAATTAAGGTGCTTTATACAGGCAATTATTCACAGACACATATACATTCATACATTCATATATACATTTACATTTTCATTCACGTTCTCATTTACACATTAGCATATTCACAGTTTTGTTGGGCCCAACCACCTGTCTAATACACTCAACAAGTATTCATGCATGCTTACATACAATCATATACCTACACACATACATATAGGCAAACATGCATATACCTACACACATACACATAGGCAAACATGCATATACCTACACACATACATATAGGATGGATAGATGAATGGGGCAGAGCTTCCCAAGCCAAACCATTCAACCAACAATTCTATTTATTTTCTCTGGCATTTTTATACCTTCTTAGACTAAGAATTCTTTAGAAAATTACCTCAGAGACAAAATGTTACATAAAATGGGAGTTACAAAAGGATGTTAATACTAAGTTCAAAGAAGTGTTTCATTCTATATGCTCATTATAAGTCGAAAGTAACAGCATTTACATGGACCTGCCTTATTACAATGCATGCCTTTGGCCATAGCCTTGGACCTAAATGTTTTTCCTCAAACACACATTTGTCTCAATTCTACTTCTCTTTTTACTGTAAGTATGAAAGCTCATTGTATCTCTTATAAGGCAGCCTTTTCTTACTATTATGAGGAGGATCATATTCTTTTCTTGATTCTAATGTTGTTTCATCTTTCTAGCAAAGCAACTAAGACTATCTCCTAAAACTTTCTTCCTAAAATTATTTGAATCATTTCAGGAATTCTATAGAATCATTAATTCATCTAAACATCATTAATTTATGAAAGTTTATCTTTATGCTGATCTGCAGGGAATCTGATCATCAACAGAGTGGGCTAATGTTCAGGGATTATTATATTAATTTAATAATGACAGGAGAAGCACATAAGCTGCAAGAAATAATCTTGATATGAAGTTTCTTGCCATTAAGCTCACCCATTGTAGACCACGCAAAAATAGTTGATCACCTCCAAGAAGGCCACCTGCTAATCTTAGCTTATCTTACATGGCTCCTGACTCTAGAATTCAATGAAAATGAAGGTAGAACAGCAGTGCTAAGAGAAAAATTCATTGCAAGAAGTGCTTTAATAAAGAAACTGGAAGGATCTCATACTAGCAACTTAACAGAACACCTGAAAACTCCAGAACAAAAAGAAGCAAGCACACAACAGAAGAGTAGACTGCAAGAAATAGTCAAATTCAGGGCTGAAATCAAATAATTAGAAACAAAGACAACAATGGAAAGAATCAACAAAACCAAGAACTGGTTCCTTGAAAAAAATCAATAATATACACAAACCAGATTAAAAAAAAAAAAAAAAAACCTAAATAAAAGGCATAGAGACAGTAGTCAAATTAACAAAACCAGAAATGAAAAGGAACATATTACAGCAGAAACTGCGGAAATTCAAAGAATCATTAGGTCTTATTCCAAAGCCTGTCCTCCACAAAACTGGAAAATGTAAGTAAAATGTATGAGTTTATAGACAGATACCATGTACCAAAGTTAAATCTAGATCAGGTAAGTTATCTAAACTGTTCTATAACCCCAAAGGAAATTGAAGCATCATTTTAAAAAAAAAAAGGCCAGGGCAAGATGGTTTTAGTGCAGAATTCTACCAGACTTTCAAAGAAGAGCTAATAACAATACTCCTCAAAATATTCCACAAAATAGAAACAGAAGTAACCTACCTAATTCATTCTATGAGGCCACAGTCACCCAGATACATAAGCCACACAAAGACTCAACAAAGAAAGGGAATTTCAGGCCAATTTTTCTTATGAATATCAATGCAAAATACTCAACAAAATTCTCACAAACCAAATCTGAGAACAGATCAAAAACATTATTCAACATGATCAAGTAGCCTTCATCTCAAGAATGTAAAAATGGTTCAATATATCAAAATCTGTCAATGTAATCCACAATATAAGCAAACTGAAAGAAAAGAATCACATGCTCTTCTCATTAGATGTTAAAAAAGCCATTGACAAAATCTAACACCCTTCATGTTAAAATTCTTGGAAAGACCAGGAACTCAAGGCACATACCTAAACATAATAAAAGTGATATACAACAAGACCACAACTAACATCAAATTAAATGTTGAGAAACTTACACCAATTTCACTAAAATCAAGGACAACACAAGGCTACCCAATTTCTTCCTATATATTCAATGTAGTACCTGAATTTCTAGCTAGAACATTAAGACTATGAAAGGAGATCAAGAGTATACAAATTGGAGAAGAAGAAGTCAAAGTATTGCTATTCATGGATGATATGATAGTATATGTAAGATAATATCCCCAAATTCTACCAGAGAACACCTACGCTGATAAACAACTTCAGTAAAGTGGCTGGATATAAAATTAATTCAAACAAATCAGTAGCTTTCCCTTTTACAAATGATAAACAGGCTGAGAAAGAAATTAGGGAAATAACACCCTTCATAATAGCCACAAATAATATAAATATTTTGGTGTAACTCTAACCAAGTAAGTGAAAGATCTGTATAACAAGAACTTCAAGTCCCTGAAGAAAGAAATTGAAGTCAATATCAGAAGATGGAAAGATCTCCCCTGTTCATGGAACAGCAGGAATAACATAGTGAAAATGGCCATCTTACCAAAAGCAATTTACATATTCAATGCAATCCTCATCAAAATTCCAACACATTTTTTTATAGACCTTGAAAGAACAATTGTCAATTCCATGTGGAAAAACAAAAAATCCAGGATCACTAAAACAATCCAGAACAATCAAAGAACTTCTGTAGGAATTACCATCCCTGATCTCAAGCTGTACTACAAAGCCATAGTGATAAAAGCTGCAGTTTTTGATACAGAAACAGACAGGTTGATTAATGGCATGGAATTGAAGAATCAGAATTAAGTCACATACTTGATTTCTACCAAGGAAGCCAAACCACACAATGGGAAAATGAAAGCATCTTCATCAAATGGTGCTGGTCTAACTGGATATCTGCATGTGGAAGAATACAAGTAGATCTTTATTTATCACCCAGCACAAAACTCAAGCCCAAGTGGATCAAGGACATCAACATAAAACCAGATATACTAGATCAAATACAAACTAATGTAAGTGAGAAATAGCCTTGAGTACATTGATACTGGAGATAATTTTCTGAAGAGAACACCAATGCTTTAGGCTCTAAGAATAACAATTGATAAATGATACCTATGAAAGTAAAAAGCTTCTGTAAAACAAAGGAAATTATAAATAGCACAAAATGGCAGCTTACAGATCAGGAAAAGATATTCACTAACCCTACATCTGAAAGAGGACTAATATCCAAAATACTTGAAAAACTCAAAAAGTCTGAGTCTAACAAACCAAATAACCCAATTTAAAAATGGTGTACAGAGCTAAACATAAAATTCTCAACAGAAAAATCTTGAATAGCTGAGAAGCACTTAAAGAAATGTTCGACATCCTTAGTCATCAAGGAAACACAAGTCAAAACAATGCTGAGATTTCATCTTATATCAATCAGAATGGTTAAGATAAAAAATTTAAGTAAAAGCATGTACTCATGAGGATGTGGAGAAAAAGGGACATTTATCCATTGCTGGTGGGATTGCAAAGTTGTACAAACTCTCTAGAAATTAATCTGCAGTTTCTGAGAAAATTGGGAATTGTTCCACCTGAACATCCAGCTGTACTACACCTGGCATATACCCAAAAGATGCTCTACCATATTACAAGGGTATGTTTCTAGAAGATTTATTCATAATAGCCAGAAATTGGAAACAACCCAGATGTCCCTCAACTGAAGAATGGATACAGACAATGTGGTTCATTTATACAGTGGAATATTATTCAGCTACTAATAACAAGGTTATCACAAATTTGAAAAACAAGTGAATGGAACTAGTCAATATCATTCAGAGTGAAGTAACCCATATCCCAAAGGAC
Source organism: Rhynchomys soricoides (assembly GCA_019843965.1). Lineage (NCBI taxonomy): Eukaryota > Metazoa > Chordata > Mammalia > Rodentia > Muridae > Rhynchomys > Rhynchomys soricoides. The sequence continues at coordinate 48,286 of JADRCH010007973.1, forward strand.
ATGCATGTATGTACTCACTGATAAATTCATATTAGCCATAAAGCATGGGATACCCATGATATAAAACACAGACCCAATGAAGTTAAACAGAAAGGGAGTCCCAAAAAAGGATACTTGAATATCACTTAGAAAAGGGAACCTGTCTCAAAAAACCAAAAAAAAAAAAAAAAAAGGGAACAAAATTATCATAGGAGCCAGAGAGAGGGAGGGTGATGGATGGGAGAGAGGATGGGGGGGGTTGGGGGGAGGGAATGGGCAGGTGTCAGAATCAGGTTTGAGGAGAGACAGGAGAGGGGCCCAGTGGGACATTAGTGAATGGAAACATGCAGCTACTGGGTGTGTGTGTGTGAGGAAGTCCAGAGACCCTGGATGGGGGAGGTTCCCGGGAGTCAATGTGAGTGACCATATCTGAAGTGCCAAACAGTGGGGTATGGAACGTGAAGAGAACACCTCCAATAGACAGACAGGACCCTTAGTGGAGGAATGGGGACACCCAACTTGAGACCCATTCATGGTCAAGCACCAATCCCTGACTATTAATGATACTCTGTAATGTTTGTAGACAGGAGCCCAGCATAACTATCTTCTGAGAGGCCCTATCCAGCAGCTGACTGAAATAGATGCAAATAACCACAGCCAAATACTGGATGGAGGTCAAGGATTCTTATGGAAGAGTTTGGGGAAGGATTGCAGGTCTTAAAGGGGTTAAGAACCTCACAGGAAGACCAACAGAGTTAATAAACCTGGAACCTTAGAAGCTCTTAGAGACTGAGCCATCAACCAAGAAGCATTCATGGGCTGGACCAAGGCTCTCCAGGCACATATTTGCGTCTTAGACTCCATTTTGCTCACCCAACAACTGGAGAAGAGGCTGTCCCTAAAGCTGTAGCCTGACTGTGGAATCCTTTCTTCCAAAGAGCTGCCTTGTTTGACCTGAGTGGGAGAGGATGCACCTAATCCTTTAGTGGCTTGGTATGCCAGGGTAGGGGAATAACCAGGGGTGGAAGTAAGGTCCATACCCTCAGAGGAGAAGGAGATGGGGAAGGGATTGGGCGAAGGGGGACCAGGAAGGGAGCAGTGTTTCAAGTTTAAACAAACAAACAAGCAAACAGATAATAATGAAAATGAAATCTGAAATCACAAATGAGAAAAGGCATGCAATATTTTTCTTTCTGCTTCTGACTTATGGTGATATTTAGTTACATCTGCTTTTCAGGAATGGAATAATTTCATTCTTTTTCATGGATGAATGAAAAGCCATTGTTTATATACACTTTATCATGCTGTGAATTTACACATAGGCTATTGTGCTCAATAAACATGGCTATATGGGAGGAAAAGTCAAAGTAGCCTAAATAAGCATTTGATTAGAATCAATTAATATATAATTTCTGAAGATGATTGAAAAGTATAGAGCTTTTTTTCTATTACAAGTAAAGATAAAATTAAGTCCTTAATTTTAACTTTTTGCATTAGTTTGAAATACACCTTGAAATAACATGATTCATTCTGTTTCTCTTGTTAATCATTACTTCTTCATTTTTGAAATTGTAATATAATTACATAAATCTTCCCTTGTTCTTTTTCAAGTTCATGTTCTTTTAAAAATGAATTATTGTTATACTCTTATATTTCATTATTTTCATATCGACATATTTCTAAATAATTCAAGTACAACTTTTTTAGCCTCTGTAATTTTACTTGTATGTATTTTTGTAGTTGATCATTGGGTATTCTATAACCAATTGCTGTATTATTTCCTGAGGAAGAATGTTTCTCTTGCTCTTAGCTTTATAACTGTTTAACTTAGTTTTTATATTATAATTTAATATTTATATTATTATTTATAGCAATTGTCCAAAATATTTGTCTTTTGGTCACTTTCAAGTTTTCTGTTTTGTCTATAGAAGTTTTTTTGGCCTTGATATCTGGGTTATTAATATCCATATTCAGAGCTGTGTTATTTAATTCTCATGTGGATGAGTATCTCTATTGCTGACCTGAAATGGCTGATCTGAATTTAATATTGGGGCCTGCAAGGGGCTCCTCCAGGAGACTGTCAACAAGGGGTAATCATGTTTGTACCTTGTTCATTTACTTTCATTAATCTAGTTCTGTCCTTTGCCTCATTTACATATTCCAGAAGGCTGATGCTATCTTTTGGAACTGTATTGGTTCTATTGACAATTCTTTTTGAAATGACCTTACTCACCACAATTAAAACATTTGTCATTTTGGATTTCTTCAAAACCTTTCTTGATCACTTCTCTTAATAAAGTCATATTATATGAATGAGATACAACACCAACTGTATTTATTTTTATTTATTATTATTATTATTATTATTATTATTATTATTATTATTATTATACACTCCAGATTTTATTCCTCCACCCCTAGGTCCACCTTCCCTTTGTTCTACATCCTGTACCTCCTCCCCACCCTTCCTGTCTCCACCAGGATGTCTCCACCTTTACTCCCCACCTCCCACCCCACCTGTCCTCTAAACTCCCTGGGGCCTCCAGTCTCTTGAGGGTTAGGTGCATCTTCTCTGATTGAACACAGACCCGGCAGTCCTCTGCTGTATACATGTTGGGAGCCTCATATCAGCATGTGTATGCTGCCTGGTTGGTGGCCCAGTATTTGAGAGACCTTGGGGGTCCAGATTAATTGAGGCTGCTGGTCCTCCTACAGGGTTGCCCTCCTCAGCTTCTTTCAGCCTTTCCCTAATTCAACCACAGGGGTCAGCAGTTTCTCTCCATTGGTTGGGTGCAAACATCTGCATCTGACTCTTTCACCTGCTTGTTGTGAATTCCTGAGTACAGTCATGCTAGGTCAACGGTATTTCTAATTCATTCATCTAGTGGTACTGATCTTGCCTTTAAGGGCTGTATCACCCTCTTTCATTCAACATTAGCATTTTCAAAGGCAAAAGATTCAATCAGTGCTTTCCTAGCTTGTAGATTTGGTACTCTTCTATCTATAGCGGAAGTCAATCTTGGTAAAAAGTCAGTGAATGCTTCTTTTGAACTTTGCATAATCTGATAAATGGTTCAAGTCTTTTTTTGTTTCTTCAACTTTGTCCCACACTGTTAAAGCTGCCATGGTACATGGTGCCAAGGTTGCCTCATCATATACAATTTACATCTGGATCTCAGCATAAGAACTTCACCTAGGCTGATCTTAACAAATATTAATATCTCTGGTCTTATTTCTCATTTCTATCACCTTAACCTCTTCTCTCTGCCATGAAAGCCATTGTAACTGAGGATCAGGGTCTAATATTGCTCTTGTTATATATTTCCTGTCTTGGGAAATTATTCTATTTTGAATTGCCTAAGAATTTAATAACTACTTCACATATAGTGAATGCATACCATAAGAGATGATGCTTTCTTCAAATTTTTTCAAATACAGTATTTCTACAGGGTGCTACCCACATTCTTCAAGTCCCGGGGGAGTCCAGTATCTGATGGTATTTGTTGTTTACTAACAGGATAAGCTAAAGAAACTATGTTCATAACAGCCTTGTTTGTGATAGCCAGAAGCTGGAAACAGCCCAGATATATCATGATAGAAGAATGGATACATAAAACATGGTTCATTTACACAATTGAATACTACTCAGCTATTAAGAATGAGGACATCCTGAGTTTTGCAGGCAAATGGATGGAACTAGAAACTATCATCCTGAGTGAGGTAACTCAAACCCAAAAGAACCTGCATGACATATACTCACTAATAAGTGGATATTACCCCCCCCAAAAAAAGTACAGAATACCCAAGATACAGCCCACCAAACTCAAAAGAGTCAACAAGCTAAAGGGCCCAAGTGAGGATGCTTCAGTCCAACTTGGGAGGGAGAAGAAAGCAACCACAAAGTGGGAGGAGGTAGGGAGGGACCTGGGAGGAAAAGAGTACAGGAGGGGGAAGAGGGGAACATGATCTGGTATTGGGTGGGGGAAAAGGACTGAAGCCCTGAGGGCCAGCAGAAAGAATGGAAACAGTCTACCTTGAAGGTAGGAGGTTGTGGCGAGCCCTCAAGAACGTACCAGAGACCTGGGAGGTGAGAGACTCTCAGGACTCAAAAAGAGGAACCTTAGATGAAATACTCTACAGTTGGGAGAGAGAACTTGTAGAGCCCACCTCCAGCAGAAAGACAGGGCATCAAGTGAGGGATGGGGTTGCCATTCCACAGTCAGAACTCTGACCCATAATTTTTCTTGTCTGAAAGAACTGCAGGAATAGAAATGGAGAGAAGCCTGAGGAAAAGAAGGTCCAGTGACAGGCACAAACTGAGATCTAGCTCAAGGGGAGGCACAAAGGCCTGACACTATTTACTGAGGCTATGGAATGCTCACAAAAATTATCTATCATGACTGCCCTCTGAAAGACACAACAAGCAGTTGAAAAAGTCAGATGCAGATATTTGCACTGAATCAATGTACAGAAGCTGCTGACCCCTGTGACTGAATTGGGGAAAAGCTGGAAGAAGCTGAGGAGGAGGGTGTCCCTGTAGGAGGATCAGTATTCTCAATTAATCTGGACCCCCAAGATCTCTCAAATACTGGACCACCAACCAGGCAGGATAGTTGATATAAGGCCCCCAACACACATACATCAGAGGACTGCTGGGTCTGGGTCAGTCAGAAAAGATGGATCTAACCCTCAAGAGACTGGAGGCTCCAGGGAGTTTAGAGGTCTGGTTGCCTGGGTGGTTGGTGGTGGGGACAACCTTGTGAAGACTGGTGGGTTGGGGCGGGGAAGAGGGATGGGATGTGGAACAGTCACAGGGAGAACGGGGGAGGGGATAACATCTGGAGTGTAACAAAATAAAAAATAAATAAATTAAATATTAAAAAAAAAAAAAGAGTTCTGGATCCCCCCCTTGATGGCTAAATAGCATCTTGAGATGGATGGTTTCCTGAGCTTGATCTGCTGCCAGGATTCCAGGGATGGCTGCTTTCACAAGACTAGAATGTGATTCTATGATTCAGGGATGAGTTCTTTAATTGGGTGGGAGTCATAAACCACCAGACTCATAACTTCAGATTTCCCAGTACTGAGTAGGCCATGATGTATCTGGGATTGGCTGTTTTCATAGGCCAGGAGTTGAAATGGTGATTCCAGGAATTGTTATTTCTGTGTTCCAGGATATCTGCAGTGTATTTAGGAAAAGCAGATTGGGAATGGTTGTCTCCAGCAGTTGTTGGCTGCTGATGGTGCTCTTGTTAGAGAGTTCATATGGGAAAATATGTCTTTTACCAGTGTTTTTATAGTGGTGATCTGAGGCTGCTGTCAATGAAAACATAGAACTCAGACAAGGAGAGTCTTCTCCAGCATAATGAGTGATAACTTGTCAATACTTGAGTACTGGAGATAGTGGCAGCTGTTTGGCTGGGTGGAAGAGTTTCTATGGTACTAAGTTTTTGTTATGTTTATCCTTCACTTTGTAAGCATGGATTCTACTCTACCTTTATCCAGAAGACAACAACAACAAAACAACTTAAAATGTATTTTGAAATGAGTTGCTACATTGAGTTTTCAATGCTTTTCCTGGTAAATGCTTTTCTTGTAAATGCTTGTTGATTGACTCAAACTGTACATTTCATATTCAGCACTCCTAATCTCAAAATATTTTTGGGATTATATTGTGGCTTATTTTTGTAGGAGCTGTTAAGAAGTTCAATACTAAATTATCAAACATATAATAATTTTCTGGCTAACATGTGAAACTGGATAACATGTGAATATGTGTAATTTCTTTATCTTTAACCAATAATTGAATTTCAGAAATTAGATCATGTCAGATTATTATTCCATGTTGAATATATACTTGAGTGTATCTTTTTAAACTTACCAGTGAGAAAGACACAGCAACAAGCATAGCTATACAGGTCAGGAGTTGTTAATTTATCTGTATATTATATATGCAGAAATAGTGAACTTTTAGTGGAACTCATGAGGCTTTTGTGTCACAGAACAATGATTTACAAATAAAACCACAATGAACTGTGCTCAATGGAGCAAATGACAAGCACAGTTATAGGGACAACACTGAAAGTGCCTAGGCGGTATGGTGATTGATATCTCCTGGTCAGAAACATTTATTTCACTGGCAATGGACTATAATATGGGATCAAATGAATGGGCTAAATTTACTACAGCTCCACAGATATTCTGGCACCATTCAAATGTCTCTACTCCAAATAAATATGCAGAACTATAACTGGCTGTCTTTTTAAGAATTTTAATGTCAACTATAATATATTCTGCAGTTTAAAACTTCTTCAGAGCCTTAGAGATTCTTTGATAAGAGTCTCTTTCACTGTAGAGTAAGGCAGTGCTCTGCTAGGGTGTGGCTGGGTAATGGGATAGGGATACCTTTGTCTTTACACTGGTTCACACATGTCTTGACCTATCTAAGTACTTTATCACAACTTATGACAATAGATTATTGTTAGTCTTTGGAATTGTTCTTTTCATAGTAAAGTCCATGTCACTTGGCAGCTAACTTCTTCTGTTGTTGTATCAGCCAAGTCTTTTCTCCCTAGAGATTATTTATTCAAGGAAAGAAACCTTTTCAGAAGAGAGTTCATTTTAATTTGATCCAATATTTTAACAAATAATTCATAATTACCTTGGAGTCATTTACATATTCTTATATATTCATGTGTAATCTCAGTTGCTTTAACACAAAACTGTGGAAATATAGGGGTATGATTTTAGAAAGGTGAGAAAAGTATTCTATAGATCCATTATTAATGAGTGTATTATTGAAGACATTTCCTCTGCTCAGGAGAAAGGTGTATTGCTGTTCTATATACAGGGTAAATCTGAAATCTAAACCTGTTCATCATTATACAGAACTAGAGTAGAGTCACAGGAACTCATTGTACGTCCTTCATGTAAACCCTTTTCTCCCCATAATTTACTACAAGTAGAAAAATTCACATAATGGACATTAGCCTTTTTATATATGAATCTTTTGCTCATTGCTCTCTTTAACATTGGGATTGACAACTTCTATTTTTCAAATTTGGTCAATTTAATTCATAGTTATGCAAATTTTAGCATATTTATTTTTCTTCAAAAATATTTTCAGAGCTGGTAATAATGTTCAATTAGCTTTGTACATTAAGTGTTGATGTCATACTTAAAGGTTCTTATTTAAATTTTCAAAAGCATATTCACTACTTTATGTACAGCAGTCATCATCAGTGAAAGAGGTCATTACTTTCTCCACCAATGAGAAATCCACCAAGAAATCTAATATGTGAGTTCTTGAGTTAATGGAGTAGACAAGGTGGGTAAATATTTTTGTGATACATGAAGTACAACTAATATTTTAAATATTAGATACTCCCCACAAAGACGTCTAAAAGGAAAAATGTTAGAACCTTGAAATTTATCGGAACTATGTTTGTTATGTTATGACCTGATTGCTATTTTATACACAAGAATTTAACACTTATTTATTATGGTAACCACAAATATTCAATTTATTTGATAGTGATTCATGTTTCTTCCATTTTGTATTGCATGTTAACAAAGAAATGTAGTTTATAAGGTATGTTTATATGAGAAAATTTAGTCACATTTATAAGTATATAGGAGCATAAGGGAACAAATATATTTTTTTATGCTCTGTAGCCTTTGTATGAGGTTTTATGTATGAATTTTAAATTGATGATTATAAAGATGTTAAGGTACACATGAGAGAAATCCATGATCAGAGACTGCCTTATCTATTGTCACCTAGACTCAGATAAATGTTAGCATATTATTATGAGCTTAAACTATGAATCAGAGTTTTAGAAATGTGTTATACTTTTATTGACTCTAGTGTAACTTGTCCATCATATTCATAGAATCAAATACTTGAAAGCTTTTGTAGTATAATGTATGATTTGATAACTATCTGTTGCTATATTATAGGAGTATTAAACTGAGAAATAGTAGATTTTTCCTAGGGAAATACAGCACTGATAGTTAAACATAGTTAAAGCACTACTTTGTGGAAGATGAAATAAGAAAGCACTGACAGTAGATATACAGTATTTTTACTCATGTCATTCAACAGGTGTGCTGTCTTCAGTCTGTAGATTCTGCAAGAGCAGATCTCCTGAATCAGATGTTGACAGTAATGGGAATAATACACACAGAAGGACCTTTATGGTCAACTTCTAAAGAAAGCCCAGATTTGTTTCATGTGTCCTGTCTTACTCCCCCATCTATGTGAATACATTCTTCTTTCTTCCTGACATGATACTTCTGGATTGAAAAAAAATATTCCAGTGGAATATTGGAAAATATACCATATTCCAATGGTAGACATGGTGAAACTGGGGTACATGGAGGTTTATCATGTGTTCCAAAATTCCCTTCATAGTAAAGAACAGAACCTGAGAAAGCATTAGAAGTCACATGGCACCAGAGTTCACATTGGTCACCAGTGATGACACTTCTGTGACAAGAATGTCCAACAACCTCTCTGGATACCATTTAAGAAGAGAATTGAAGTCAGTATTAACTTACCAAATCTCATTTGTTGTCAGTAACCAGTTTTCAAGAAGTCTTAATGAGTTTGGAAATATTTTCAGGACTCTGTATATTGTATATCTCATAAAATGTAGGTAGAATAGAAAGAGATAGGCTACACTACTACTCTTTTGGTAGTGCCCTAATTTTTATTGCATCTCTTTGAATCCTTTTGATTTTCAGTGAAGAAGGAAATATATTTTTAATTATATTTAGAAAGTGATGAGACATATCTTTCCTTTACCAGATATTGAGTTACCCTTTAGTAAGGTTTTGGGGAATTTGAACACTGAACTTCTGTTTGACAACTCCCTACCTGTAAGGACATATACACATTGTAAAGCTCTACTTTGTCTACTTCTGCTTTCAGTTTCTCTTCTCTTTCATGAACTAAACAATTCCAAGATGTTTGATAGTAAAGTGGCTTTAGATGCTATTGTTGGTTACATTAAGGGGTTGTAGCAGACTAGTTCAATTATATTGTTATAAGTGAACATAGCTGGTCTGGAAGATGGCTCAGAGGTTAAGAACACTGACTACTCTTCCTGAGGTCCTCAGTTCAATTCCCAGCAACCACATGGTGGCTCACAACCATCTGTAATGGGATCTGATGCCCTCTTCTGGTATGTCAGACAGTTGCAGTGTACTCATATACACAAAATAAATAAATCTTAAAAAAAATAAGTGAACTTAGTGTGTTAGGAATGGGTCAAAGTACAATAAAATGGACAGGATTAAGATTCCAGAAACACCTGAAAATCTGAGATAGATAAACTAATTCCATAAAACATCATTGTGGTATATCGTAATGTAGTTACAAGACAAAGTTTAAGGTCATTTTAAATTTAACATGAAGATCATAAAGGTGGTAGGCTTCTATAAAGCGCATACAGATGTCTAATAATGCAACAGAATCACTGATCTGGGTGATCACAGATATCCAAATGATGCTTTTAAAATGTTCTCCATAAAACAACACTTTCAAACACTGACTCTTTGTTACTTGATATACTCATTTTTTAAAAAAAATATTTATTTTATGTGAGTGTTTGCGTGTATGTATGTGTACCACATGCATGCTTGGTGCCATGTAGGTCAGAAGAGGTACTGAACTTATGGGAACTGGAGTTACAGATAGTTGTAAACCATTTGTGTTTCATGAATTGAACTAGGGTCCATCTGTAAGATAAAATCATGTTGTTAACTACTGAACTAAATCTCCAGCCCTATATTGAAGGCTGTTGATATAATAGATAGCATATTTCTGAAAATCAGATGCCTTTTTTAACATTTCTCACATGTTTGCTAAGGGCAATATATTTTAAATTATAAGTTTATGTTGCAGTATACTGCAGAGATACATCGAGACTTAAACACTTGTACTTTCAGGCACAACTAAAATTTTAATGGAGTAACAGAATCATCAACAGGAACTCAGACTGCTCACTAAACACCTTACTATATGTTCACCATTGTAAAAGCAATGGAGCATTGTAAAAGGAATGATTTTCGTGCTTAAAAGGATTCACGACCACTTGGATATTTTTAGACAAGTTTGAGTCTCTTGAGTTTTCTTTGAGCTCTAATTTCTGAAATAAGCCTCCAAAAAAGTCAATGGGACAGAGCTACAATGTCACAGAATTCATTTTTGTGGGTCTTAGTCAAGATCCTGCTGGGCAAAAAGCATTATTTGTCTTGTTTTCACTCACCTACATTGTGACAATGCTGGGCAACTTGCTTATTGCAGTGACAGTGATTGCCAGCCCTTCCTTAAACTCCCCAATGTACTTCTTTCTTGCCTGTCTGTCAGTCCTGGATGCTCTTTATTGTAATACAATCTCTCCAAATTTGATAATAGACTTATTATATAATAAAAAGAATATCTCTTTCAAAGCTTGCATGCTTCAGCTCTTTGTAGAACACTTATTTGGTGGTGCTGAGGTCTTCCTTCTGGTATTCATGGCCTATGATCGCTATGTGGCCATCTGTAAGCCACTGCACTATATGACTGTTATGAACCAGAGGGTCTGCATCCTCCTGTTGCTGGTAGCTGGAGTTGGAGGCATAGTACACTCAATGATTCAAGTTCTGACTGTGTACAAACTTCCTTTTTGTGGTCCCAATGTCATTGATCACTTCATGTGTGACATGAATCAATTACTGGGACTTGCATGCACTAACACCTACTTCCTTGGCATCACTGTCATTGCCAATGGTGGAGTAATCTGTGTGGGAATTTTCACTTTTCTCTTAGTCTCTTATGGAATCATTCTAAGCTCTCTTAAGACTCAAAGTCAGGAAGGGAGGCGCAAAGCTCTGTTCACCTGCAGTTCCCACATCATGGTGGTTTTCTGCTTTTTTGCTCCCTGTAGTTTTATATATGCTAGACCTGTCACCAACTTTCCTGTTGATAAATATATTGCTGTGTTTTACACAGTTGTTAGTCCCATGCTGAATCCATTGATATATACCTTGAGAAACTCAGAGATGAAAAATTCTATTAAAAAGCTCTGGTGTAAAACTCTAACAACATAAAACAAGATTGTTTCCTCACTGAATATGTTATCAACTTTAAATTGAAAATCAGTGATAAATTCTAACCAGGTATGCTGTTCTCTTCTCATGTAGGCATATTTTGTTATATAAAGTCATTGAAAATTAAGCATAAATTTTCAGTTGAGATTATGATCAAGGTAATTGTGAACCTTATTCCTTAAAGGTTGAGCCTAGGGAATGTTTAGAAGATGAAAACAGTTATGGGACTCTTTCATATTGTAAGTAACAATGAAACAAAATCACCTTGAACTTTATTTTTATCAAGTAGCATTGAAGTGAGACTAGAAAGAAGTCATTATGGAAAATTTTGAATCACTGACATTCATGAGAAAGTAAAAAAGACTAATAACCACATTTCAGGGATTAAAAGAAAGTTTTTGAGATAGCAATTTTTAACTAATGTTTCAGTATAGTGGATTTGTGTTTATGTCATACATACTGCTTTATGAGTGTTCCCATTCCTTACCTCAGGTTCTCTTCTATTTTATTTTTGAGTATTTGTTTAGAACTGAAACTGCCAGCAGTCAAAAATTTCAACTGATCATATGTTGCTGGTACTGAATTCTACATCCTGAATACCAAGTTAAGCTGAAGTGAGCACATATTTCTATATCTTCATTACCAATTAACACATTTACTATTTATATTTTCAAGTAATAAATATCTTTTATGCTGTCTTCATGTTGGTGAATAATTTTTCAAAGAACTCTTATGTATAAATATCATGTTTAGTCAAAATTGCATTGCTCTTCAACATTTTACATAGATATTAAAGGCAATTTATTTTGGAATAATCAAAATTTTATTTTGTAATTTCTGTAAAAAAAATTACCAAATTTTCTTTCGATCTTCATCCATTGGAAGAGAATACAACCAAAAAAGGATAATGTTATTTTCATTGCAACATGGAACATTACAGAGAATTGCATCTATTCTTTCATGTGGTTTTGCTTTATATACTTGATTTTAAATAAATATTATTGTGTTATTCAATGTCTACATTGTGATGTCATGGTAAATATATAATCCATAATAAAGAGATGCTCCAGTGAAGAAATTATTTTTTTCAATATCTCACATGTAGTTTTTCATATTGTTTGCTTCTTACAAACCTAGCCAGCCAAAATCCACTATTTTAGCATTACTGCCAGTACAGTTGAGTTTCGTTACCTATAGTTTCATATGCATTCACTAAAGAAGAAAAATAGTACATTCATATATGAAAAAATCTGGATCTATAGATGAACATTGTCTTACAGTCATTGTTTAGAAAGAACCATAATAATCAAACTGCCCTTTAGTACATGTAGTTCATTTCTAAATTTTATAGGGGCTTACCTATTGTAAAAATTACTGAAACTAGTTTCTGTATCTTTCTGATACCATTCTTATATCTTTCCTCAAACTTAAGCAGTTTAACATCACATTTATATATCTTTAAAATATATTTTGATACTTTTATTAATTTTTGTTAATGAATGGCATTCATGGTACACAAATCATTTTCTAAGAACCCTTACTGCTCCTAAATCCACGTATTTACAATTGTCTTAGGTTTACTATCTCCAAGTATACACTATGTCTTCTCTGGTACTAGTTAATGGAAAATTGGGGTCAGTATTTTGTCACAGTAGTTAGTATATTTCATTTACACAATTTGGCACTTATGTGGAAGAGTAAAAGCCCAAAGATTTTTATGACTATCTATCTATCTATCTATCTATCTATCTATCTCTATATATGAAACTACATTTAGATAGTCATAAGCTTTCTGCTATGAATGCTAAATTCTTTTGTATGTTGTTAGTAAAACAGAAGTAGGGCTGTACCTCCCTTCTGAAAATTATTTGCTTATATGAATATGTTAGAACTTTCCATACTAGTAATATAAGGACTTTGCTACATATCTGGACTCTGGAGAGATTGGTCATCAGCTAACTCTATAACTGCTTTTTTAGAGTATGGAGATTTTGTTCCTAGTACTCCACAGCAAATGGCTTAAAACTGTGTAAATGTAATTTCAGGGGATCTGATGCCATTAAGCTTCTGTGGGTGCCTGAACTCTTGTGGCACAAATATATTCAGGCTCATAGAGATACACAGAAATTTAAAAATAAACTTTAGAATATCAAGACACAATAAGAATTTATACTGAATGTAGTAATACATAGATTTGCAGCTGTTGGAAAACCTCAAAGTGAGAGGCAGATGAAGTAATTAGTGTAGATATAAACCTGTAAAGCATTTTTTATAGTAACTAAATGCAGTCTAAAGTCAAGGGTTTTAAGATTCATTGAGAGTCTTATGAAGACTGAAGTAATTAGAGACAGGGAATGTCACCTCTAATAGTCCATGAAAAGAATGGCTGGATGCGCCTAATGGCTAAGGTTGTCTTTCAAAGGCAAACATTCTAAGTGTGAGCACTTCAGGCACAAGAGTGATGCTGTATTAACTAATGTGTGGATGGTTTGTTGACTGTTCAGGGAATAGATTTCTTGAAAGGAAGATTCTCCACTGAATTTCGTTCTTGACAACTGTGCTAAACATGCAACATTTTAAATTGCTAAAAATGCAACATTTTAAATAAGAAATTTAGTGTATTAGTGCTGTGATACAGAGATTCATAGAGACTTTGCTTTAAAGTCATTTATACTTAAGCTTTAGAACGCCATCCAAAGTAACAGTTTTCATCATGCATCTTTACATACATGGGCTTTATATTGTTTCCATTTCCTCTCCACAGTGGCCTCTTGTGTGTCATTCTGCTCCAATTTGCTCCTTTCTTTTCTTCCTCTCTGCTTTAGTGCATGCATTCCATCACACTCTCTGTTCACATTTCCCTTAGGTACTCTTCTAGTGAAGCCTTTCTAGTACTACTCAGGCCCAAAAGGAAAATGTGGCAAGATACAGAGAATCTTGTGCTTGAACTGCTCATATTTGGAATATTTACCTTTGAAATATCACATTAGCATTTAGGAGCATCCAGCCCAATGCTTTTATGGACTATTAAAGGTGACCTTGTGCTTTTCCAACTGATTTTCTCACACTCAGGAATTCCATAGAAACACAAAATTGGAAGCCATAATATATATACAGAACCTGTAAAATAAAATCATGAATAAACATTAATATAAAAGTAAAGTAGAATTCCTTAATATGATGCTATCAGACAAGAAACCTCCAAATATGTTATTGAGTTTGTTTTCTGTTGGCCATCGACTGATGGGCTGGAGGCCTATTCTCTTTCTTTTACTTTTTTCTTTTTTTCACAGTGAATATTGTTTATTAGTAGTGTTTATTTTCCTGGTCACTCAAGGATAAGGTACCTTTTATTAAAAATTGTAAGGATTGATTCAATATGTTATATTTGCCTTTTAAATCCAAGGCTATTGTAATAATGTCTCCAACCTCTGAGCCAAAGATGCCATCTTTTTGTTCTTTCTTATTTACTTATTTATACCCCAGATTTTATTCCCCTCCAACTGTTCCACATCCCATACTTCCTCCTCGCCCCCTCCCCCATCTCCATGAGGATGTCCTCACCCCTCATCTCCACTCTAAACTCCCTGGAGCCTCCAGTCTCTTAAGGGTTAGTTACATCCTCTCTGACTAAACCCAGACCAGCAGTCCTCCACTGCATATGTGCTGGTGACCCCATATCAACTGGCATATGCTGCCTGGTCAGTGTTCCAGTATCTGAGAGATCTCCAGGGTCCAGGTTAATTGAGACTGCTTGTCTGCCCACAGGACTGCCCTCCTCCCCAGCCTCTTCCAGCTTTTCCCTAATTCAAACACAGTAGTCAGCAGCTTCTGTCCAATGGTGGGTACAAATATCTGCATCCGACTCTTTCAGCTGCTTGTTTGGTCTTTTGGAGGGCAGCCATAATAGGTCCTTTTTTGTGAGTGCTCCATAACTTCCAAAATAGTGTTAGGTCTTGGGGCCTCCCCTTGAGCTGGATCCTACTTTGGGCCTGTCACTGGACCTTCTTTTCCTCAGGCTCCTCTCTATTTCTATCCCTGAAGTTCTTTCAGACAGGAACAATTATGGATCAGAGTTTTGACTGTGGAATGGCAACTCCATCCATTACTTGATGGCCTGTCTTTCGGCTGGAGGTGGCCTCTACAAGTTCCCTCTCCCAAATGTAGGGCATTTCATCTATAATCCCTCTTTTTGAGTTTTAAGAGTCTCTCACCTCCCAGGTTTCTGGTAATTTCTATAGCATAACCCCCTTCCTCTTACCTCATGAAGTTGCATAGTTCTCTTCTTTCTGTTGGTCCTCAGGGATTTCAGTCCTTTCCCCCCACCCAATACCTGATCATGTTCCCCTCTCTGCCCCCTCCCATCCTTTTTCCCTCCCCTTGTTGTTGGTTCCTTCTCCCTCTGAAGTGATATTGAGGCGTCCTCACTTGGACCCTCCAGCTTATTGAACTTTTTGAATTCTGTTGGCTGTATCTTAGGTATTTGGTACTTTTTTGTGTGTGTGTCAATATCCACTATTAGTGAGTACATACCATGCATGCCCTTTTGGGTCTGAGTTACCTCACTCAGGATGATATTTTCTAATTCCATCCTTTTGCCTTGAAAACTCAGGATGTCCTCATTCTTAACAGCTGAGTAGTATTCCATTATGTAAATGTACCACATTTTTTTTATAGCCATTCTTCTGTCGTGGTACATCTGGATTATTTCCAACTTCTGGCTGTCACAAACAAGACTACTATGAACATAGGTGGAACACATGCCCCTGTGATGTGGTGGAGCATCTTTTGGGTGTATTCCCAAGAGTGGTATATCTGGGTCTTCAGGTAGATCTATTTCCAATTTTGTGAGGAACTTCGAGATTGATTTCCACAGTGTTTGTACCACTTTGCAATTCCACCAGCAATGGAGGAGTGTTCTTTTTTTCCCACATCCTCAGCAGTATGTGCTGTTACCTGAGATTTTGATCTTAGCCATTTTGATTGGTGTAAGGTAGAATCTCAGGGTGGTTTTGATTTGCATTTTTCTGATCACTAAGGACTTTGAACATTTCTTTAGTTGTTTATCGGCCATTTGAGATTCCTCGGTTGTGACTTTTTGGTTTAGTTCTATACCACATTTTTTGATTGGGTTGTTTGTTTTTTTTGGGTGATTAGTTTCTTGAGTTCTTTTTATATTTTGGATATTAGCCTTTTATCAGATGTAGGGTTAATGAAGAATTTTTCCCAATCTGTAGGTTGCCTATTTGTCTTATTGTCTATGTCTTTTGCCTTACAGAAGCTTTCCTGTTTCATGAGGTCCCACTTATCAATTCTTGATCTTAGAGAGTGAGCTATTGGAGTTCTGTTCAGGAAATTTTCCCCTGTGCCAATGAGTTCAAGGCTCTTTTCCACTTTCCTTTCTATTAGATTCAGTGTATCAGGTTTGATTTTGAGGTCCTTGATCCACTTAGACTTGAGCTTTGTGCAAGGTGACAAATATGGGTCTATTTTCATTTTTCTACATATCAATAGCCAGTTAGACCAACACCATTTGTTGAAAATGCTTTCTTTTTCCATTGTATATGTTGTATATGTTTGGCTTCTTTGTCAAGTGCCCGTAAGTATGTGGTTTTATTTCTGGGTCTTCAATTCTACTCCATTGATCAGTGTGTCTGGCTCTGTACCAATACCATACAGGTTTTATCACTATTGCTCTGCAGTAAAGCTTGAAGTCAAGGGTGGGGATTCCCCCAGCCATTCTTTTACTGTTAAGTATTGTTTTTGCCATTCTGGGATTTTTGTTTTTCCAGATGAATTTATTTTTTTTAGATTGTGATGTAATTATTCCTCCCTTATGTGTTTATATATTCCTAAATAATTCAAGAACAATGTTTTATCAGTGTATATAATATTACATTTTTGTATTTTCTGAGTCAATTACTTGGTATTAGATAACCAGCTGCTGTGGTATTTCATGGGGAAAACTATTTCTCCTGCTATTAGCTTTCCTGTGATGCCTCTCACAACAGCAACTAAAACTTTTTGTTTGTTTATTTGTTTGTTTTGTTTTGTATTAGAGCAAATTACCTTTGGAGACTGAGATCTTCTTTGACTGAGTCTCTCTCAGTGTCAGAGAGTGATATATGTGGTAGTGTGTGGTTTCAAAATAAGACTAGGAGTGCTTCCTTCTTTGGGTTGCATTACGTAGTATCATAACATATAACTTTAAGAATATTAACTTTATCATTTTGAAACTTCCCTCTTCACATTATAGAGTTTTCGTACTATTTTTCAGGAGTTTTCTTCCTCTTTGTAATGTTCAGCTATATAGTTTTCATAAGGATTATTGAAGAAAAGAAACCTACCCAGGAAAGTTTTTTTTTCCCTTGACTGTGTTCCAAGCAGTCTAACAACCTCATCCATAATGATGCAATAGTCTAGCCCATTGGAAATAGAGATGATGTGAAGAGTTACTTACTTATGGAAAATTATCTATACAAATAAATGGTGAATTGTTTTCCTGTTCTGACAGGAAACCCAGGAGGTTTCTGAAAACTCAGTTATATCCATGCTGGAGGATGTCTTAGTTAGGAGTTAATCTTGGAGATGCCATGTTCTCTTGTATCCATTACTGCTAATCCAGCCCTGGACAGAATTTGTAACATAGGTGAGGCCTAAGAAGGATATGAACATCCTAGTAAGTCAGAAAAGATGACCTTAGGAAGACTGTGAATGAATAAAAATGCTGTAGAATTCTGCCCTGTTGTAAGAGAAACTCTATCACTAACCTCTGGGAAAGATAACATTTCAGACTTTTCTTTTTTGATACAAAAGCCTTATCACTTGGGCAGATGGATACTATAGTCAGTCTCTAAAACAAGCCATTTTTAAGTGTAATAGTCCAAAAAGAAACACTTTGCATAGGTAATTTTGTCATTTATATTTTCTTTCTTTGTAGCATCAAAATCGGCCTTGGACAGGTTAATTTCCATGAATTAGATGAGTTTTATACAAATGCAGCAATTTTATTTTTCTACAAAATTATTTTCAGTAGCTGAGGATGGTCATTTACCTTTGTACAGTAACTAATGGCATACATAATATGTAAGAATTTTAAAACTGTCTTCTTAAATCTATTTATATCTTCATGTCCTGTACTCATTCTCAATAAAAGAGGTGTTGGTTTTCCCTACAAAGCCAAATCCAAATGTGAATTACTGAGGGAAATGTCTGTTGATAGTAGGATAGTGGGTATTATTTTTATGTGCTATAATGAACAATGTCATAAGACAATATTAATGGTGTCTAGATTAGGAAAATTACGTTTGAAAAACAGAGTTAATTGGAATATGTACAGAATGCTTATATAAAGCCTGATTGCTATTTATTTTCTACTTTGCTCAATATATATTTAAATATACATATATAATCCTGATAATCGAATTTATCTATGACTTTATTTTGTTTATTTGTACTTGTAATATGTTACCAAAGAAGAATGATTATCTTAGAATATTTGATTAGATGATTTAAATGGCATATATCAAATATGATGAAATGCAAAGAAATTGTTTTATGTGTGTAATATATAGGATTTCATTAATAATTCTTAAAACAAATCATCAAATGTGTTAGTAGCTGTTCACAGAGAAAAGCATGATCAGAAAACATGGTATCTACTGTTAGATAGATGAAAACATTGTTAATATAATATTGTGCTTGTAAAATTGTAGTAAGCTTTATTTTCTAGAAATGTGTTCAACAGTTTAAATTAAAATCATAGTCTTGCTCCAGATACACTTATCAAATCTTTGAAAATTTAAACTACTTATTATACAAAGTTTAAGTCTAAAAATAGTATACTATTTTAAGTCTAATGCTAATGATTAGACTAGACAATACAGGCTTTTCCTGGTGAAATATTGTTCTAATAGTTAATTATTTCAGAATAATGTGAAATAAATTGTTGGACATAAAGTACATTTACAATTATACCATTCAACAGGTGGACAGATTCAACAACTGCTTTCTCCTGAGTCAGATGTTGGCCATAATGATTAGGAAGCACAAAGTACATCACCAAAAACTTTGAAATAAATTTCAGATTCTTTCTTCAAGTGTTCTTTATACTACTAGATACACATGAGCAGAATCTCCCTGCTTCTAGAAAAATACAATATTCTACAGGTAAATATTCTCAGTACTTATCTATGACAACTTAATCTATGTCTCAAAATGTGTTCAATAAGTGTGCAGTTTTCTATCATTTATATTCATGTGAATAATTTATTAACAAGCATTGTGATGAATTTTCTCCTTCCTCATATTGACAAACAGCATCAATAACAACTACCATTTAGATTTTATCACGTTCTAAGCAGGACTTTAGGAACTTTATATGAGACAATAGCACCAGCAACAAAAAATGATACCACTGGAGGGAGTAGATGTTAGCTGTGTCTCTGCAGAGCAAATGATGAGTCAGAGCATATGGTTGCTTGTTCCTGAGCCCAAAGTCATTCTTACAATTGAGTGAACCTGGCGTTGCAACACTTGCCATATAACTGTAGAGTTTGCATAATTCTCCATTGCCCTTCTCTTGCCTATGTGTATCTGTCTGCGTTTTCTAGACATCATTGTGAGGTACATTGGAAGTCACTATTTAGTTACATTAGTAAGTACATCCTATTTTCTACTGGTTGAAACTTAGCCCCCAAACAGTAATAAGCCTTACAAATTTGCCTGACTCAGCAAACATGATAAAGCAAAAAACATTGTCATCAGAATTAAAAGAACTAGACCTGAATTACTACTCTTTAAATTAAAAAATAGATTGATTTATTTTATTATTTATGTGTGTGAATGTTTTAACTGCATGTGTGTATGCCTGCCATGTGCATGCCTAATACCAATGGAGGTCAGAAGAAAGCATAGATACTATGGAACTAAAGATACAGATGTGAGCCACCATACGTGTATTTGAACAGAACCTGGACCATCTCTAAGAGCAACAAGTACCTTCATCCAGTGCTCATCTTTACACTGTACTAATAGTCTTGCAGATCACTGACTGGAAAGGATTATTGAATCCTCATATTTAATTCCTCTTATTGCTGCATGAAATTTGAAACAAATTTATAATAACATTTAGGAAAAGACTGAGACACATTCACTTTTATACTTAGTCTAGACTATTCGTTTTAAAATGTGCATCTTGAAAATCTCAGTACAGAATTTTCATTTAAGTATTCCCTACTCAGGATCAGCAACCTCAGTTGCCTCTATATCTGATTACAATTTCTTTTCTTATGTTACATTACTCAGCTCATTCCAAGAGTTTTGCAAAAAGAAATTTCTATGTGATGAGATATTTGCTTGCATTCACTAATTTAAACTGTTAATTTAAACCATACTTGCTTAGAACTGGGCAGTGAATATAGTTAGTTATGAATTCTCAGTGAAGGCAATGGTACAAGGACCAGAATTTTGGCTATTTGAAAGCCCTAAAGAGTCAAATAAAATAACTGCTACAGACATAAATGGGATAATTAATTTATTAGTTATATGAGACTGTTTAAATTCAGTCTTCATTAAATGCATTGGAATAGCTTTGAAGACCATTAAGTTGTAATTAAGTTCATTAAGATATAATTGTCAATATCTAGTTCCATAATCTAATACCAATGAAGTGGATGCTTGAAGAGATTAAGATTACATTTTAAAGATATACTCCACAAATACATCCATCCTAAGGAAAAACTATATTAGTCAATAGAGTAATGGCCCATTCACTATCTTGAGAGATTTCTCAAATATATCAGCCTTGAATTTGCATTTTACTGCTAACAGATGTGCTAAAACGTAACATTTTAAAGAAGAAGAATGTGGTATAGATCTTCATTGATATTTTTCTTTAAAGTTTTTCTTTTAATTAGCTTTTAGATTAACACACTGATATATTTTTATTATGGCATCTTCATACATACAAATAGCTGTAATTTTCTTATATTTGTTTCATTTGGTTATTGCTATAATTTTCCTTTCCTCACTTCTGCTGCTTATTTTGCTTTTTTTCCATTTGTAGCCACTTGATTTTTTTCCTCATCGTACACATTCCAGTAATCTATTAATCCCTTTACCTAAGATCTCTTTTAATACTGCATCTTATGTTCTACTGAAATAAAAACAGTCCAACCCCAAAGCAGTAGATACCAAAAAATAATTAAGACATGGCACACATGAAAGAAACAGAGAGAAGAATATATAGAGTTGGTCAAATAGGTGGTTCTTTGATAAATAAGAACAGCCCTAGATAAACTATCCACTGCATCTTGACACATGACATTACATTTGTAGGTTCAACAAAATCATCTTATGGGAAGGAGTTAACAGAAGGTGTGTGTGGATCATTGGAAGAAGTAGAAATGGTTATCTATTGGACAGATAATGACAATGTGTTTAATGCCATAGTGAACTGATGATCAAGATCACAAGATCATGGCAGGGTCTTTTCAAGACCTTTAATCAGTAAATCAAGACTTTTAATGGAACAGAGAAGCAATGTCACAGAGTTTGTTCTCCTGGGCCTCACTCAAGATCATGCTGGGCAAAGAGCATTGTTTGTCATGTTTTTACTCATCTACATTGTGACTATCATAGGTAACCTTCTCATTGTGGCGACAGTCATAGCCAGTCCCTCTTTAGGGACTCCAATGTACTTCTTCCTTGCCTATCTGTCACTTCTGGATGCTGTTTATTCCACTTCTATTTCACCCAAGTTGATCGTTGATTTGCTCTGTGATAGAAAAACAATTTCCTTTTCAGCTTGCATGACTCAGCTCTTTTTAGAGCACCTACTTGGTGGTGCTGAGGTCTTCCTTCTAATGGTGATGGCCTATGATCGTTATGTGGCCATCTGTAAACCACTGCATTATTTGATCATCATGAATAGGCGGGCTTGCTTCCTCCTATTGGTGGTTTCCTGGGCTGGAGGCCTTGCACACTCTGCAGCTCAACTTCTCTTTGTATACAACCTTCCCTTTTGTGGTCCAAATGTCATTGATCACTTTATCTGTGACATGTACCCATTATTAGGACTTGCATGCACTGATACATATTTTATTGGTCTCACTGTGGTTGCCAATGGTGGAGCAATATGTATTTTAGTCTTTATTATTCTCATAATTTCCTATGGAATTATTCTAAGATCTCTTAAGACTCACAGTCAGGAAGGGAGACAGAAAGCCTTATCTACGTGCAGCTCTCATATCATGGTGGTTGTCCTCTTTTTTGTTCCCTGTATTTTCATGTATGTTAGACCTGTTCACAACTTTCCTATTGATAAATCCATTACTGTTTTTTATACAATTGTCACTCCTATTTTGAATCCTTTAATATATGCCTTGAGAAATTCAGAGATGAAAAAGTCTATGGAAAATCTATTGTATAAGGTTTTCCCTAGAGATAGAATAATGTTTTCTCACTGCCGGTGTTGGCGATTAAAGTAATGAAAAGGTAACCAGCTTTAAGCAGCTATGGTAGAGCTCATTCAATGTATCTATATGGATAATATTCTTTAAAGAAATCCATAATATCAAAATAGTCACTTGAGATGAAAATTAAGTTTATGGCTATACTACTGTGAATGTTCCTGATATCATATGCGATTAGAATCAATTTAATGGATATTTTATGAAATAATAGTAAAGAACATATTCCTTATTATATTAAAACTGAAATTACACTCAGTGAATTTTATTTTTCTTAGTTATGATCAAAATAGCTGTTAGAATAAAGTGGTTCATTTTTTTTTCCAGTGAAGAAAGGACTTTTTTATCTATATTTCATCATTCACACTTTTGATAACAGATATATTTCTGGAACCAAAGAGATGTTCAGAAACTGAATTATTCATTATTCTATATATATATATATAGTTGTATATATATATTCTCTCTCTATATACTGGTTGTTTTAGGCTTACTCTTGCTACTTCAGTCAGTGTCTTTGTCTTTCTAGTTTATGGCATAGTCATATACCTCATATCAATGCTGGCTGAGGCAAACCAGTAGGAGGAAAAGGGTATCAAAAGTAGGCAAAAGTGTCAGATATATCCCCGGTACTGGCTGGTTTTGTGTGTCAACATTACACAAGTTAGTCATCAGAAAGGAAGGAGTCTCAGATAAGAAAATGCCTCCATGAGGTACAGCTGTGAGGCGTATTCGCAATTAGTGATCATTGGGGTAGGGCCCAGCCTGTGGTAGGTAGTACCATTCCTGAGATTGTGATCCTGGGTTCTATAAAAATCTTAGACTGAGTAAGCCAGTAAGTGGCACCCCCTATGACCTCTGTTATCAGTTTTTGCCACTAGGTTACAACCCTGCTTGAGTTTTTCTCTTGAATTCTTCCAGGGATGAACTATGATCCAGAAGTATAAGCTGAATAAACCCTTTCCTTCCCAACTTGCTTTTTGGTCGTGGTGTTTTTTTCACAATAATAGAAACCCTAACCAAGGCACCCAACTCACACTATTAGGAGTCCAACAAAAACACCAAGCTATACAACCATAGCATATATGCAGGGGACAACGTTCAGGCTCATATAGGCTTCCTTGTGGTTGATTTAATCTCATGAGCCCCATGAGCCCTGCTTAGCTGATTCTGTATGCCATGTTCTCCTGGTGTCCATGTTGCCCCCTAGCTTCTTCAATTCTTTCTTTTTGCCATGGAATTTTCTGAGTTCTGCTTAATGTTTGCCTGTGGTTTTCTGTTGGATGGAGCCTCTCTGAAGACAATTGGGCTAGGCACCAATGTATGAATATAGCAGAATATCATTAAGAATAATTTCAATGACTTTTTGTTTTTGTTTCTGCCAGTCATGTTTAATTTTATCTTAGATATCTAGGCTATCCAGCCTTTGGTTCCTGGTCATCCAGTCAGTGTCAGTGATGGGTTCCCTCTTGAGGCAAGGCCTCAAGTTGGATCAGTAATTGGATGACTACTCCCACTATTCTGTTCCACAATGACACCAGCACATCTTGGAGACAGGACAAATTGTAGGATGAAGGTTTTATGGCTGGATTGATGTTTCAGTCCTACCACTGCAAGCCTTGCTTGATTACAGAAGATGGCCATTTTAGGCTCCATAGACCTCATTGCTAGGAATGTTTTTTACTAGTGTCACCTTTGTATATTCCAGGGACTTTCCACTATACTAGGTTTCTATATCACCCCCAAAGTCCCACAATTCCATTTTTCTTTCCCAGTATTCTCTCTTTCAATGCCCTCAACATGATCCTTCTTGTCTTCATCTCCATCTGCCCTCAGTTTTGCTTATATAATATTAATTCATTTATAAGTTTCCTAGCCTCTTAACTGAACTGTTACTGAAATCATTGCAAGTGCTTTCTTTTATCATCTTCAAATTAATTTTGTATGTTTACTCAAACTTAATCCTGATGCCAAAATTTCTGTTAATTATAGTTCAATATAATTTAACTATGAATGTGTGTATTCTTAAAATATACCTTTACATTTTCAGTGATTTTACTTTATTTTTAGTGAAAATAGATTTTTTCATACAATATATCCTAATTATATTTTTTGCTACCTCAGTTCCTCCCATATGCTCATTACCTCCCCACCCACCCAAATTCACTTTCTTTCATTTTTCATCTTATTAGAAAATAGTCATCTAAGAAGAAAAAGTAAGAGAGATAAGAAAAACTATAGTAAAATATGACAAATTAAAACCATGTGAACCTAAAAAGGAAAAACAAATGAATAAACAGAAAAACCCTGAGCCAAATAAAAAACACAAGAAACACACACACACACACACACACACACACACACACACACACACAGTGGCAATCACAGAAATCCCCTAAAAGCACTAAACAAGAAAACATAATATATAGTATAAGGAAAAGACATGTAGTATAAGAAGGAGAGAGAGAGAGAGAGAGAGAGAGAGAGAGAGAGAGAGAGAAATATAATATGCTCTGATGAAGAATTA
Organism: Rhynchomys soricoides; assembly: GCA_019843965.1. Lineage (NCBI taxonomy): Eukaryota > Metazoa > Chordata > Mammalia > Rodentia > Muridae > Rhynchomys > Rhynchomys soricoides. The sequence continues at coordinate 73,360 of JADRCH010007973.1, forward strand.
TGAGACCTGAGGACCACACCCCTCAAAAAATAATTCATCACAAAATGAAAACAAAATTCTACAAAACTTCAAAAAATACCATTGAGTTAATTTTGTGTTGGTCATCTACTTCTAGTCATGGAGCTTGGTTTGTACACTCACTAATACTCCCTTGGAGAGTATTAATTCTTCATTCATGAGTGATTATCAATTGTAGTTAGGAATGTAGACTTGTGTCTACTTTCACTCTAAGTGCTGGGACTCCATTTAGTATAGACCTCTGAGGGTCCTTATGCATACTGTCACCATCCCTGTTCATGTATTAATTAGCCCTACTGTGTTTAGAAGACCTTGTTCACTTGGTGTTCTTCAACCTCTCTGGTTTTTACATTTTTGCCACTCCTCTTCAACAGGGTACCATCAACTCCCAGGAGAGGGATTTGATGGAGAAATCTTATTTACAACCAAGTTTTCCAAGGTCTCTCATACAAGGTATACCATGTTCACCTGTGCATCTCTGCATTTATTCCCATCTACTGCCAGAGGAAGCATCTCTGATGACACGACACTGATCTATAAGTTTAACACTATGTCCTTACAAATCATTTTTGTAGCTATGTTCATTCTATAGAACAGTAAAATTTGGCTTGCCTTAGGTCTCTTGTCCATCTACTGTTAAGTTCTTGGCCACCTGAGCAGTGTTGGTGATGGGCTCCATCTCATGGAATGGGTTTTAAATCTAAATAATGGACAGTTAGTCCCACAAGATTTGTGTCATGATTGCACTAACACATTTTGCATACAAGTCACCATTGCAGATTGAAAACCTTATAGCTGGGTTGGTATTAACCTTTCTTCTTTGGTAACATGTAGGGTACTTCGAGTACTGTGAACACTGGTCCATACTTGAAGCTCTAGGTAGGCACCAGTTTAACATCTTAACGTTTAATGTGTAATGTGGGTGTTGTCTTCAGCAATATAGCCTCTGAATAAGTTTGTGGAGAGCAACTAATAGCCTTGACAATAGCCAGGGTTCTTTGGGGGTTTCCATGGGACCCCTTTGGCCAAGAACTAGATGGAATACAGTTCTGGTACTGGAAGCTTCATTTAGTGAAATAGAGTGTACCATCTGTGGCTCTGTCTCTTCTATTATTTGGTGATTTCATTTAGTTCACCTTCCTATATGTATATTATAGGAAGCTTTTACTGTATTAGGTTTCCATATAACTTCCTCACATCATGTTCAGTTTTAACTGTACCTTCCTGTATTCCTTGTTTCTCCACATCCCCAGTTGACACCTTCTATTCCAGTGTCCTTCTTACCCATCAATAATTATCTCTTCTATTTGGTCATTTTAAGAAGATCCAACCACTTAATCTATAACAAACCTCTGTAGTTATAAAGATTGTAGACTGTTTATTGAAGATTTAATAGCCAACCTCCACATATAAGTGAATACATGTTCCCTTCTGTCTGGTACCTTCTGCCAGGGCAGATCACCAACTTGTCTGCCCCTCTAAAGACACCATAGTCTCAAGACCTCCCAGATGTATGCTGTACACAGGGCAACTATTCTGCACACAGGGCAACAGACTCCACTGTCTGAAGGCCACCCAGGAGAACAGCTACATACTGGGCAACACCTTGACTGTTCTTCTGAAGACCCAACAGTCTGAAGGCCTCCCAGGAGATCTGATGCAGACAGGGCAAAAAAATCAGCAGTTTGTCTACCCCTCTGAAGACTCTACAGTCTGAAGGCCTTATAGGAGGTCTGCTACAGCCAAGACTACATGCCGACCAGGAGACCCACAGCAACCTAAATGACATAAGAGGCAGGCACCAGACAGAGACATGCAAACCAGCTAACACCAGGAATAACCAGATGATGAAAGGCAAGAACAAGGCCATAAGCAAACAGAAGCCAACATACGTTAGCATTAACAGAAACTGATTCACCCACTATAGCAAGCCTTGGATACACCAACACACCTGAAAATCAAGAAGCTGACCTAAAAGTCCCATCTTATGAAGACAATAGAGCCTTTTAAAGAGTATATAAATAACTCACTAAAAGAAATGCTGGAAAACACTGGTAAACAGATAGAAACCCTTAAGGAGGAAACAAATAAATCCCTTTAAGAAATAAAGAAAAACACAATCAAATAGGTGAAGGAATTGAACAAAGCAGTCCAAGACATAAAAGTCGAAGTAGAAACAATAAAGAAAGCACCAATGGAGGCAAACCTGAAAATGGAAAACCTAGGAACAGGTCAGGAATTACAGATGTAAGGATCACTAACAGAATACAAGAGATAGTAGGCAGAATCTCAGGTGTAGATGATAGCTTAGAAGATATTGATACAACTATCAAAGAAAATTCAAAACATTAAAAAAAAAAAATCCCTAACTCAAAACATCTGGAAAACACAGGACACAGGAAAAAGCCAAATCTAAGAATAATAGGAAAAGAGAGCAAATATTCCCAGCTCAAAGGATCCAGAAACATCTTCAACAGAATCATAGAATAAAATTTCCTCGACCTAAAAATGAGACAGCCATAAATGTACAAGAAGCCTATATAAAACACCAAATATATTGGACCAGAAAAGAAAACCTTCAATCAAAACACTAAATGCACAAAACAAAAACAAAGAAAGAATATTAACAGCTGCAAGGGAAAAGGGTCAAGTCACATATAAAGGCAGAATTACACCAGACTTCTCGTCAGAGACACTAAAAGCTAGAAGAGCCTGGACAAAGGTCTTGTAGACCCTAAGGGAACACAAATGCCAGGCCAGGCTACTATAACCAGCAAAATTCTCAATTGACACTGGAGGAACAACAAAAATATTCCAGGATAAATCCAAATTCAAACAATATCTATCTATCAATCCATCCCTATAGAAGCTTCTAGAAGGAAAAGTCCAATACAAGGAGTGTAGCTACACTGAAAAAGGACAAGATATTAATAATCTCACAACAAAGTCAAAAGGAGAGAACCATAGGCACATAATACCACATACAAAGACAAATATAACAGGAACCATCAACCTTCTGTCTTTAATGTCTGTCAATATTAATGGATTCAATTCACCTATAAAAAGACATAAGCTAACAGACTGGATACTTAAAGAGTATCCAGAATTTTGCTCCATACAAGAAACATACCTCAATAGCAAAGACAGTCATTATCTTTGAGTAAAAGGCTGGAAAAAAGTTTTCTAAACAAATGACCTCAAGAAAGAAGGTGGAGTTGCCATCCTAATACCCAATAAAGTAGATTTTCAACCAAAAGTTATCAAGTGAGAAGAGAAATGTTACTTCATATTCATCAAAGAAAAAAATCCACCAAGAGAAAGTCTCAATTCTGAACACCTATGCCCCAAATGCAAAGGAACCCACATTCATAAAAGAAACTTTCGTAAAGCTCAAAACATACCTTGAACACCACACAATAGTGGGAGACTTCAACATCCCACTCTCACCAATGGGCAGGCCATTGAAACAGAAACTAAACAGAGACAATGGTAAACTTATAGAGGCTATGAACCAAATCTATTTAACAGACATCTACAGGACATTTCACCATAAAACAAAAGAATATACTTTGGTACCACATGGTATCATCTCCAAAATCGACCATATAATCAATCACAAAACAAGCCCCAACAGATAAAAGAAGATTGAAATAATCCCATGCACCCTATCACATCACCACGGACTAAGGCTGGTCTTCAACAACAATAAAAACCCACATACCCATGGAAATTCTACTCAATGATAAGTTGGCCAGGAAGAAATAAAGAAAGAAATTAAAGCCTTTGTGGATTTCAATAAAAAAGAGGACACAATATACCTATACATATGGGACACAATGAAAGCAATGGTAAGAGGAAAATTCATAGTACTAAGTGCCCTGATAAAGAAATTGGAGAGATACTACACTAGCAACTTAACAGCATACCTGAGAGCTCTAGAACAAAAAGAAGCAAACATACCTAAGAAGAGTAGTTGGCAGGAAATAGATAAGCCCAGGCACAAAATCAACCAAAAAGAAACAAAGAATTGTAGAAAGAAAAAACCAAAACATCCCCCAACCAAAAAACTAAAAGATGGTTCTTTGAGAGCATCAACAAGATAGAGAAACCTCTAGCCAACTAACTAAAGGAACTAGAGACAGTATCTAAAGTAGCAAATTCAGGAATTAAAAGGGAGATATAAAAGCAGAAACTGGGGAAATTCAAAAATCATCAGATCCTACTACAAAAGCCTATACTCAACAAAACTGGAAAATGTAAATGAAATGGATGATTTTCTAGATAGATACCATGTACTGAAGTTAAATCAAGAGCAGGTAAACTATTTAACAGGCTCATATTCCCTAAGGAAATAGAAGGAGTCACTAAAACCTTCCAACCAAACAAAGCCCAGGGCCAGATGGCTTTAGTAGAGAAATCTACCAGATCTTCAAAGAAGACCTAATACCACCATTCCTCAAAATATTCCATAAAATAGAAACAGAAGAAACTATACTTAATTCATTCTATGATAGCACTGTTACTCTGATACCCAAACCAAAGAAGAACCCAACAAAAAAGAGAACATCAGACAAATTTTGCTTATGAATATCAATGCAAAAATGTCCAATAAAATTCTCACAAACAGAATCAAAGAACACATCAAAACCATCATTCATCATAATCAAGTAAGCTTCATTCCAGACATGCGAGGTTGATTCAATATACAAAAATCCATTAATATAATCCACTACGAAAAAAAAAAGAAAAAAAGGAAAAAATCACATGAACATCTCCTTAAATGCAGAAAAAGCATTTGACAAAATTTAACACCCCTTCATGTTAAAAGTATTGGAGAGATCAGGAGTTCAAGGCCCATACCTAACTTTAATAAAGCAATTTACAGCAAAGCAACAGCTAATATCAAATTAAATGGAGAGATACTTGAAGCAATCTGACTAAAATCAGGGACAAGACATGGATGCCCACTCTCCCCATATCTATTTTATATACTACTTGAAGTTCTAGCTGGAGCAATAAGACAGCAAAAGGAGGTCCAGCGGATACAAATTGGCAAAGAAGACATCAAAGTATCACTATTTTTAGATGATAAGATAGTCTACACAAGCAACCCCGAAATTCTACCAGAGAACTTTTACAGCTGATAAATAACTTCAGCAAATTGGCTTGATATAAAAGTAACTCAAATAAATCAGTAGCCTTCCATTATACAAATGATAAACAGGCTGAGAAAAAATTAATGAAACAATACCATGCATAATTGCAGCAAATAAAATATATCTTGGGGTTACTCGAACAAGTGAAAGATCTGTATGACAAGAACTTCAAGTCTCTCAAGAAAGAAATCAATGATCTCAGAAAATGGAGAGATCTCCCATGCTCATGTATTGGCAGAATTAACACAGTAAAAATGGCCATCCTACCAAATGCAATCTACAAATTCAGTGCAAGCCCCATCAAGATCCCAAACAAATAATTCAAAGACATGGAAAGAGCAATTCACCTGAAAAAGCAAATAAGCAAAATAGTGAAAACATTTCTTAACAATACAAGAACTTCTGGGGGAATCATTATTCCCGACCTCAAGCTGTACTACAGAGCAATAGTAAAAAATAAACTGCATGGCATTGGTACAAAGACAGACATGTTGATCAATGGAAGAGAAGTGAAGACCCAGAAATAAAATCACACACTTTATCTTTGACAAAGAAGCGAAAAATAGACAGTGGAAAAATGAAAGCTGGTCTAACTGGCAGTCTGTGTGTAGCAAAATAAAAATAGATCCACATTTGTCACCATTTAGAAACCTCAAGTCCACGTAGATTAAGGAACTCAATATAAAACCAGATATACCAAATCTAATAGAAGAGAAAGTGAGAAATAGACTTGAACTCACTGGCACAGGGAGAAATTTCCTAAACAGAACTATCTCTAATGGTTCAGGTTCTAAGGATTGATAAATGGGACCTCATGTACCTGGAAAGTTTCTGTAAAGCAAAGGATATAGCCAATAGGACAAATCGGCAGACTACAGATTGGGAAAAAAAACTTCACTAACTCTACATCTGATAGATGGTTAATATGCAAAATATATGAAGAACTCAAGAAGCTAACCACCAAAAATCCAAACAACCCAATCAAAAAATGAGCTAGACAACTAAACAGAATTCACAACAGAGGAATCTTGAATGGCTGAGAAATACTTAAAGAAATGTTCACAGTCCTAAGTCATCAGGGAAATGCAAATCAAAACAACCCCACGATTCTAGCTGACACCAGTCAGAATGGCTAAGATCAAAACTCAGGTGACAGCACACGTTGACGAGGATGTGGAGAAATAAGAACACTCCTCCACTGCTGGTGGTATTGCAAACTTGTACAACCACTTTGGAAATCAATCTGAAAGTTCCTCAGAAAACTGGAAATAGATCTACATGAAAGCCCAGATATATCACTCTTGGGCATATACCCAAAAGATGCCACAACATGCCACAATGTCACAGGTTCCACTATGTTCATAGCAGCCTTATTTGTGATAGCCAAAAGCTGGGAAGAACCCAGATGTCCCACAACAGAAGAAAGGATACACAATGTAATACTACTTAGATATTAAGTAGTATTTACACAATGGAATACTTATATATTAAGTAGTATTCCATTTATACAATGGAATCCTACTTGGATATTAAGAGTGAGAACAGCATAAGTTTTGCAGGCAAATGGATGGATCATCCTGAGTAAGGTAACTCAGATCCTAAGGACATGCATAGTGTGTACTCACTAATAAGTGGACAATAGCCAAGAGTACAGAATATCCAGGATAAAATATACAGAACTCAAGAAGGCTAACCAGCTGAAGGGCCCTGGTGAGGCTGCCTCGATCCCACCTGGGAGGGAGAAGAAAGCAATCACAGGAAGATGAGGAGGGAGGGAGAGACCTGGGTAGGAAAGGAGATAGGGAGGGGAATAGGGAAACATGATCAGGTATTGGGTGGGGAAACAGGCCTGAAGACCTGAGGGCCAGCAGAAAGAATGGAAACAGGCAACCTTGGGAGTTAGGAGGTGGAGAGATTTTTCTAGAATGTACCAGAGACCTAAGAAGTGAGAGTCTTTCAGGACTTAAAAGGAGAGCCCAATAATGAGGAGAGGGAACTTTTATTAGAGTCCACCGCCAGTAGAAAGACAGGGCATCAAGTGAAGGGATGTGGTTGATATCATCCTACAGGCAAAAACTCTGACCCAGAATTGTCTAAAAGATCTGCAGGGACAAAAATGGAGAAGGGACTGAGGTAAAGAGATCCAGTGATTGACCCAAACTGGGATCCATCTCAAGGTGAAGCTCCAAGACTTGACACTATTACTGATGCTATGGTGTGCTTACAGACAGGAGCTAGCTTGGCTGCCCTCTGAGAGGCCCAAAAAGCAGCTGAAAGAGTCAGATGCAGAAACACCCAACCAATGGACATAAGCTGGGGATCCGTGTCGTTGAATTAGGAAAAAGCTGGAAGAAGCTGAGGAGGAGGGAGACTTTATAGAAAGACCAGCTGTCTCAATTAACCTGGACCTTCGGGATTTCTTAAAAACTGAATCATCAACCAGGCAGCATATACCAGTTGATATGTGTCCCCCAACACATATACAGCAGAGGACTGCTGGGTCTGGACTCAGTCATAGAAGATGCAGCTAACTCCTGAGAGACTTGGGTCCCCAGGGAATGGGAAGATCTGGTGGGATGGGGATTGATGGGTTGGGGAACACCCTCTTGGAGACTGGATGGGGGAGGAGGTGTGAGAAGTAGAACAGTCGGTGTGTGGACCTGGAGGAGTATAAAGTCTGGACTGTAAAAAAAAATAGATTAAAGTGTAATAATGAAAAATAATTAAAGAAAGAATAATTCACCAAGATCAAATATTCTTCCAACCAGGGATGCAGGGATGGTTCAATATATGGAAAGGCATCAACATAATCCTCTGTATAAACAAACTCAAAGGAAAAAAAACCCACATGATCATTTCATTAGATTCTGAAGAATCCTTTCACAAAACATAGCACTCCTTCTTGTTAAAATTATATAGATTTATTAAAAAGTATAGTTGTATGATTCTGTGTGTCCTTGGTATCTGTTTTTATGCCCCCCTTTTTATCTCTAATTTTGTTAATTTGAATTTTTTCGTTTCTTTTCATTCTTTCTTTTTTGTTTTTGTTAAATTAGCTAAGGGTTTGTCAGTCTTTTTTATTTACTTGAAGCACCAATTCTTTGTTTCATTTATTCTTTGTAATTCTTTTTTTTTTTTTTACTTTGGTGATTTTTAACCCCAAGTTTATTTCTTGCTCTCTTGTCTATGGAGAATCATTTCTTCTTTTTGTCCTTGAAATTTCAGGTATGCTCTTGTGTTTTCCTTTTTTTTAAAATAGGCATTGAGGCCTATTTAATTTAATTTATTTGCCCCATAACTGTAGGTATGTAGTGTTTTAGTTTTCATTCAATTGTAAAAAGTTTTTAATATCTTAATTTCTTTCTTGACTCAGTTTTACTCAGAAATCAGTTGTTCAGTTTCCATGAGTTTTTAAGCTTTCTGTTATTTTTATTGTTGATATCCAGATTTATTTACTTTGTGTGGTCAGATAGGCTACAGGGAGTTATTTGAATTTTCTTCTATCTGTTGAGACTTCCTTTCTATCCCATTTGTAGACAGTTTTGTAGAAAGTTCCACAAGGTTCTGAGAAGAAGGTATATTCATTTTGGATATGACTTTATTTAAGGCCAACATTTCTCCGTTTAGCTGTACTCTAGATGACCTGTCTGTTGGTGTGAGTGTGGTGTCAATGTTACTCACTATCAGTGTATGAGTTTCAATGTGTAGATTAATTTGTGGCAGTGTTTCATTTATGAACTTGCATTTTCTTGTATTTGATGCAAAGATGTTTAGGTTTTCAATATTCTCTTCGTGAGCAAAGTTTTAAAACAGGAACTTTTGCTTCCAATAACAATTATTTATATTTCATGAGAACATATTTTTCAAAATTATTATTATATATTTGGTGGTCTTAGTTATTCATTAATATTATAAATGAAGTACAAAATAATGGATTTCTCTGGTATTTTAAACGTATGTGTCATTTGTTTTGCTCATATTCACATCCACATTACCCATAGTTTCTCTTCTGTCCCTCATACTTCTCTCCATCTCTCTGATGACAGGCCCTGTGCTTTAATTATGTGCATTATATGTAGCTAAATATAGATTGTATCTATCAGAGAAATCATGAGATATTTTACATATTTTCCCTCAAAGACTGTTTCTTGTTTCTCATCCCAAGTCCTTTAAGTCTTCTTCCTCCCACTTAGTCACTTGTCCCTTTTCACGTCCTATTTATATCTGTCTCTCTATCTCTGTGTCTCTGTGTTTCTGTGTCTCTGTGTCTCTGTGTCTCTCTCTGTCTCTCTCTTTCTGCCTCGCTCTCTCTGATTGTTAGTGCATGTTTGAAATTAGATTCTGTATAAAGAAAAAAATTGATAATTTTCTAAGCTTGGTTTATTTTCATAAACTTGAAAACTATTTTCTTTTAAACACCATGTTGTTTGGTTTATTTTCAACATTCTAACTAGTGAATAGGAACATGATATAATAATGAATAGAAATATAATCTTAGAGAGCCACCTCTGTGTACATGGTTCCCATCCAAGCATGCATTTGCGAAGGTGAAAAAAAATAAAAACAGAGAGAAGATATATACAAATGAGTGCTAGTTGTGTGGGAAAGTCTAGGAATAAGGGACCCTGAATAGCTATGTGATCCACATATCCTGGCTAATCTTGCTGTGTTTCTAAGTGCCAATGACCCAATCATGGCCACTAAGCCAGCCTTTCTTTCAGTGGTGGCTTTTTACTCAGTGGAAGAGGAAGGTGCTTCTTAGCCCAAGTAGAAATTCAGCTAATGGCCTATGGAGCAAGGAGAGACTCTGCTCTATAGCAGAGGAAACACAGAGGAGGTTTAATCAGGCCTTCCAGAGAAACCAGTGTTTTGTTTTTTTGTTTTTTGTTTTTGTTTTATTTTTAGGGGGAGCATGGAGGAGAAAGGAAACACAGGAAGTAGTAGAGCTTGTGTTGCTAGCCATGATATCATAGGTGCTGCAGATCTGAATTTTGAAGCAGGAATATAAAAAGTAAAGATGGAGATTTAGAAGTGGAAAGAAATAGAACATTGGCTACTATACTCACCTCTATTTCAGAAACAACGCACTACAGTGGTTTGGGGAAAACTAGGGGTGTTGACTCCTTCAGAGTAATGGGAGTTTCTGACCTCAAGTGAGTATGACTTGGAGGTCTTTAGTCCCAAAACTCAAAAAGGATGAAAGCTAATCCAATCCAAATGTCTCTGAAATTTCAAAGAATATGTTTCAAAACCATGGGAAGAAGAGTTTTAGAAAGGAGTTTATTATAGGTTCTAGATGAGTGTTTCAGAGAAAGGAAGCAACTACACCACTATAAAGGAACAGCAAGTCCCATGGAAAGTTGTTACTTTGAGTCATTGTTGATGGTGTTAACATGGCCTCATTTATGTGAAGTATAGGTTAGTCCTGATGTGCCACCTATGAGGTGTTATGTGCCTGGGAGTCAGGACTGAGGGTGGAGAACATTCACATACACAATTTCACAAGCAACTATATACTTTGCTGTGTAAGAGGATAACACAGATTGGTGTATCTAGACATTTCTAGAACTCCTGACCAGGACCAAACTACCTTTAGAAGAAAGGATATGTCTGGCTTCTGGCCAAGGACAGAACTGATTGTTGATGATGAGATGCACAGTCACTAAAATGTAAAGTTCTGCCCTAAAACTTCCCAACTGCTTTCTTTCTCCTGTTATCCTCACTATGGTATTGCACACTTCAGATCTCAAGAACAGACCCCCATCCCCTTCTCGGCAGGGTTTTCCTGTGTAATTCTGGCTTTCCTGTAACTTGCCATGAACTCAGAGATCTGCCTGTCCCTGATTTCTAAGGGCTGGGATTAAGGTGTGTGCCATCACTTTCTTGATAGAATGCCTTGGCATTATTTGAGGTAATGTAGACTATGAGAATATTACGCAGAGATATAATTTCTTTTCTTTTCTTTTTCTTGTCCAACCAGTTTATTCATGGTGGAAATGGGTGCATAGGACTTACTCAGGGTGAACAAGTGAATAAATACCTTTTGTTTTGCGATATGAATTCTTAAATTGGCATTTACTGCAGAAATTCTTTAATATCCATAGTTTTATAATACATGAGTAAATGTTGTTGGCTGGCTCAAGAGCTATCATGCATTTGTTTTCTACACCGTAAAGCTCACCATAATTTTCACTTCAATTTGTAATATTTTCTCTGTTGCTTGTTAAACTGCGTGGTTTCTTTTTTCTTTTTTTAGTGTGTTTCTTTTTTATTGAAAATTTTCATATAATATATTCTGATCTCTGATTCCTCTCTTCTAACTTTTCTCAGATTCTTCTACCTTTCTACCCAGGTATTTCCTTCCTTTCTCCCTTTCCTCCTTTCCTTTCTCTATCTTTCTTCTTTGCTTCCTTCCTTCCTTTCCTCTCCCCCTCCTTCATTCCCTCCCTCTCTCTCTTTCTCTCTTTTTCTTCTTCTTCCTTTCTTACTTTCTTTTGCTCTCTCTTTTATAAGGCAAACAAACAAACAAGCTGTATAAACAAAACAACAACAGAAAAAACACACAAAAATATAAGAAACACACATACACACACACACACACACACAGAGAGAGAGAGAGAGAGAGAGAGAGAGAGAGAGAGAGAGAATAAAACAAGATCAGAAAACATACAGAGAAAGGAACAGTAGACCACCACCAACACCAACACCACCAACAAAAACACTGTAGAGATCTTTTCATGTTGGCTGCGTACTTATGGGAAAGAGTGTGATTAATATATACAGTGAGACCCTATTGGGAAAAACTAATTTTTCCTTCATAAATGGTGTAAGCAGCAGATAGATTCTTGATTAAAGGTATGTCTAGCTCTTCTCTCAGTGCATGGACCTCATTTGTCTTGAACCTGTGCAGGCCATGTGTATGGTTCCACATTCTCTGTCAGTTCATATGTGTATCAGTCTGTGTCTGGAAAAAACCAAATACTATTGTTCTGCTAAAGGATGATAGCAATAAAAATGACTCCTAATGATATTCCTATATCCTCATAGGTCAGTACCTCACTCAGTATCATCAAGAAGCTTCCTTTGCAATAGATGAGAACTAACGCAGATATCAATGTGACAGTGTGAGACTTAGGAACACTCAGTCCATATGGGGTATCTTCATCAAAACCCTCCCACCAGTGTTAGGGATCTAAGTGGAAGAGGGGCAAAAAGATAGTAAGAGATAAATTATGAATGACTCCAAGGAAAATGTACTATTTAATTGTAAGTATGTAGAAATTTTCTTTCATCATCGTATATGTTAAAATTTGAATGCATTTTAAAAATATTTTTATTAAGTCTTTGAAATTTTTGTTCATAGTATTTTAGTCATATTTACCCTCTTCTCTCATTCCCCTCCCAGTTCTACCCTTGTTCCATATTCAGAAAACAGGGTGTCCTCACTCATTTATTTTTAAACCCATTGAGTGCAATTAAAACTGCCTATGTACTCTTGGGTGTGTGGCTAACTACTGGAGCTGGTTAGACTTACTCTGGACATATTCTCAAAAGCAATGACAACAGCAAAGTGATCTCAGGGCAGCTATTAATCCTACAGCTTCATTTCTTACTCTGAGGCACTGGTAAAATGTTTTACTCCTATTAATGTTTAGAACTATATCAACCATGTTCCAAGAATTAGAGCATAGACTAGATTACACTGAAATTGCAATCTCTCAGCCTCAGTGCCTTCGAGATTGTTGAGCAGAGAGTACCAGGCTATCACAGTGTGTTTTACTGGGGTTTTGGTGGGTAAATCATCATGAATTCTCCCTTCTTTGAGCTGACTTAAGTATTCCTTATTATATTCATGTATTTCATAATGTATAGCTCATTGATTTGTAAATATTAGGTTTTCTTCTGTTCATATCATAATTTATATATCCTGTGGAACAGTTAGCTATTCTCTCCTGCCAATATTCAGGTCATTTTTTTCTCTAAAGATTTTCCAAAGGAAGAAAGCAGCTTGAGGAATGAATGATTTCTTAATCTGAATTTGTTTCAAGTGTTCTAACTGCTAACCTCTGGTGACCTATCCTTCCCTTCCTCTGGCACAATGATGGTGTGGAGCCACCTAACATGTTAAAGGGAAGATTACTTTTCTGTTAGAATATCTCAAGCTATTCTGAAATATAAGTTAGGTCAAAACTGGAAATGTCTCAGTTCATATTTAGCCCTTGAAATGTCAATTGTTTGTGTCTATCCATCACTGCTTATAGAAGTTTTGAATGTCTTAATTAGTTGAGATGAGAGAATGGGGAAATGGAGTCATGGTCTTAAGTAAGAAAGGTTTTAGGGGGCTTTTGAAATTATAAAACGATTGAAGAGATATGATCATATTGATAAAAAATCTTGTGTCAGTTTTGAGAGAGGTTACCTTTCAGATTTTCCTTTGTTAGGGTAAATCATTAGTAGCTAAGTTTATTGATGTTACTGTCAACCCTTACAGCAAGGTTGTCATGATAGAATGAAAGGAGAAAAATCCACCTTCCTAAATATAGTGTTTACTGTGTTATTTAATTATCATATATTCTTCCAATACAGGCTTAAAAGTTAGTTGTTTAATTACGTCAATTTTTATAGACTTTTGCTAACATAACATCATTGTTCTTAATGAGAATATTTTCACAGAGGGTAGGAATATTGTTACTTTATGAAATATCTATTGGAATAGGAGTCAAGGTGTTTTATATCTGTCCATAAATATATTTTATAGGTTTGTGTAACCCAATCATCCTTTCTGTAGATGAGAATGATTTCTGGATCAAAGTCAAACTCAGGATATCAAGTATTGAAACAAATGCCTGGTGATAATAAAATATTCTTATAATATTACTGAAGAGAGCCAGTGGCTTCAGAGTCTCAATGATAATTTCTGAATTAAAATAAATCTTAAGTTTTTACAAAAGATTAACTGGCATGCACATCTTATGTTGTATTCATTGTTACAATGTGATTATTGTTTAATTTTTACAAGGTCAAATAATAATATATTATTGCATGTATAACAATAGAAAATTTCACTTATCACCTCATTTATAGTTATTGTCATTTATCAATTCATTTATGGTTATTGTATTTTATATGATTATAACAATAATATAAAATTATTTTGAGTTTATTAGTTTATATATTTTTATTATAGAATGTGCTAGAATGTAGGGAAATGAATGTAAATTGTGTTCGGGAAATTGATATGCACTTTTATTTGTGAACCTTAAAATGACCCAAGGAAAGTTTTTGTGACATACATAAACAGTCATTATGTACAGAATAAGATTCATAAAATTACTATTTTAATGTATAATTATCTTTTAATAACTATATTTCATTATTTATTAAATAAGTTTTCTAGAAGAAGGTTGATCTTTAAGATTTAGTAAAAACATGGTAACATGGTTTTTATAGCAATCAAATTCTTAGATGATTTGCCCACCAATTGAAGTACTCTTGCATCTTCTTCATGCAGTTTAAATACAAGCTCCTTGAAATTTAATGAGAAATATAAAAAGAACAAAGTCTTTTGAGATCTTTAGGACAGAATGTAAATGACAGTTGTTGGGACAAAATGTTCCAACTTTGAGATGGATGTTCCTGGGGCAGAGCTATTTGAGGCTTATATAGATAATATTATAAAGATAGTTCTCAGAAAATAACATCCAACTCAAAGAACAGACTATGTTAGTTGATACAGATTTATTTTCAACAAAGTGTACGGATTTCTTAAATCAACAACCTTCTTTTATCATGTCTGAGATCTGTGAAAAATAATATTTTAAATAAGAAGTCTATTAGTGAACTTGGAACTTTTGTTTGCTCTTAGGCACAAAGATTCACTTTGGTCTTGACAACAAACCTACTAGGTGTGGGTTCAACAAAACAAACTAAAGGGAAATATTGTTATGAAGAAGTCAATAGTATATCATGAAAGAGGGCTTCGTTAGATGTTTATTAAAAATTACTTTGTATTCACATCTAGAAAATGTGAATGAAGATGCTGTCCATGATAAAATGATTCTTGGCAATTACAATTTCATGGCAGGTGTTATCCTGAGTTCTTATCTCCAACTCCACTTCTGATTAATTGGCACAGATTAAATGGGAAAGAGCAACAATGTAACAGAGTTTATCCTGCTGGGTCTCGCTCAGGATCCTTCTGGGAGAAAAGCATTGTTTGTCATGTTTTTACTCATCTACATTGTGACGATGGTGGGCAACCTACTCATTGTGGAGACAGTAATAGCCAGCCCCTCCTTGGGCTCCCCAATGTACTTCTTTCTTGCTTCTCTATCTCTCATGGATGCTGTTTATTCCACTGCCTTCTCACCCAAGTTGATTATGGACTTAATCCGCAACAGAAGAACAATTTCAGTTTCAGCTTGCATTGGCCAGCTCTTTGTAGAGCACTTATTTGGTGGTGCCGAAGTCTTTCTTCTGGTATTCATGGCCTATGATCGCTATGTGGCCATCTGTAAGCCCTTGCATTATATGACCATCATGAATCGTCAAGTTTGCATTCTCCTATTGGTGGCAGCCTGTGCTGGAGGTTTTGGCCATTCTTTGGTTCAAGTTATCGTTGTTTACAACCTCCCTTTTTGTGGTCCAAATATCATTGATCACTTTATCTGTGACATGTACCCATTACTGGGCTTAGCATGTACTGACACTTACTTAATTGGTCTCACTGTGGTTGCCAATGGTGGAGCAATTTGTATGACTGTCTTTATCCTCCTTGTAGTCTCCTATGGAATCATTCTAAACTCTCTTAAGACTCATAGTGAGGAAGGGAGACGCAAGGCCCTGTCCACCTGCAGCTCCCACATCATGGTGGTTGTCCTCTTTTTTGTTCCCTGTATTTTCATGTATGTTAGACCTGTCTCCAACTTTCCTATTGATAAATCCCTAACTGTCGTTTATACAGTTATCACCCCTATGCTGAATCCTTTAATATATACTCTGAGAAATGCAGAGATGAAAAACTGTATGAAAAAACTTTGGTTTGAAAGATTAACTATGGAAAGATTAAGAATGTTCCCTCACTGAACATATACTAATTCCAAACTACAATATAAGCAATAACAAAGGAAAATGTAGTATGTCACTGGAATTCTTTAGGTTTGCTTTTCATTTTGCAAAGCTACTGAAATGGAGAATCAATATTTTTATTGAGATTAGAATTAATCTAAGAGAGAATTACCTGAAGATGAATAATAAAGATAAAGATTTTATATTATATATAATGAGAGAACTAAGCTAATTTTGTAACAGTTTTTTAATTAATTTTAAATAGGATATAGAAAATCAGTTTATTATTTTCTAAGCCATCACAGAATCAATATTCTGAAATTTATGATTATCTACTTTCATGATAAACTAATAAGAACAATACTTCAATAAAGTTTTGGAAAAAAGAGATTCTTTAATTTATAATTTGGTCTGCATGGCAGATTTTTATACCTGATCAGTTTGGTGATTCCTTGTGTTTCCTGGCCCAATGTCTATACATTTTCAATCTCATATACGTTAATTCTAGATCATACTGTGATTAGCTAAATGTATGAATTCTTTTTCCCTATGAGATAAAGTTGAAGTTAGCTCCAGATTACAGCTCTTGATGACAGAGTAGTTATCTGAAAACTATGTTATGTCAAGTTATGATCCCATTTTTGTTGTCCCGCACTAGTTACATGGTAATTTATAATATTTTAGTTTTAAAAAGAATAGGTATATGTCTTTATTTATTCATGGTATTAAAGAAATCAATAAAAGAAACATGATTAATATAAGAAGTGTTCATATAAAATGTGAAGTTTACATGATTTTTTAAAATAGATTTAAACTTATCTTTTTTCAAGTTTAGAAGTTTTTCTCTACAGCTATGTTGGATCATCTGTACTCTGGATATAATATATTTTATTATCTATAGTCCTAATGTCTATTATTGGGAAGACATTTAGTAGTAGATGAAGCCATGTAGAATAAATAAGGCTAGAAATCTAAGGTGCAATGTTTTCTTTTCTTTTCTTCTCTCATATATTATAGCCAGTTTTCCATCCCTTCACTCCTCCCAGTCCACTCCAACCTTCAGCCTTCTTTCTCCTACAGATCTATTTCTCTTCCATTTCCCTTTAGAAAAGAGCAGGCCTCCCATGGATATCAATGAAACATGGCATAATAACTTAACAATAAGTCCTCATATCAGGACTGGAAAAGGCAACCCAATAAGAAGAAAAGGATCCCAAGAGCAGGCAAAACAATCAGAAACAAACTCCACCCACACTGTGAGAAGTCCTACAAGAACACCAAGTTATATAATCATAACACATGTGTAGAAGGCCTAGATCAGAACCATAAAAGATACTCAATTGTTAGTTCAGTCTCTGTAAGCCCCAATGAGTCTTAGTCAGTTGATTCTGTGTGTTTTCTTGTTTTCTTGTGGTGTCCTTGAATGCAATTGCTTCCACAATCCTTCTTTCTCTTCTTCTGCCTAGGATCACTGAGATCTACCTAATGTTTTGCCACAGGTCTCTGCATCTGCTCCCACTAGGTGCCAGAGGAAGCCTATCTGATGGAAAGTGTACTAAGCTCCAGACTATGGGCCTAGAAGAATAACATTGACTTATTTACTTTTTGGCCAGTCATATTTGTTTTCATCTTTGGACTCTGGAATATCCATGGTATAAGTTTGGTCTTTTGCTTGTATTGTAATGCTAAACTCTTGCTCCCAAGGACTGGTTGCCCCTAGGTTCAAGAGTCTGTTTGTACACACATGATCATTTAATCTTGCCCACCAAGTTATTCCCTGGTTGGTGAACAAAGATGCCTATAGCCAATACCTGGGAAGAAGAGAGATAGGCAGGGTTCTTGGGTTCCTGGGCTCGGGGTCTGATTTAAGAGGTTACAAGATAAAAGAAAAGAGATAGAAGGAAGCCACCATGGGGTGAGTTATGAATATATGGCCATGAGGGATCGTCAGTTCAAGTTAAGAGCAGCACAGATAGAACATAGTAAGTTATAATTCAGAATTATTGATGGGGAAATAGATTGTAATGGCATGGAGAGTAGATATATTCCCAGATCTAGTGCTGAACAAGGCTTATCATAAAATAAAAATTGTGTGTCTTTTGTCTGGAAATTTAATGATCAAAAGTGGGATAGAAATTCTGATTTGTGGTTAAATAATTACTACAATACCAGTGTCTGGTTTCTGGCCATCCTAGAAGTGTCAGGTATGGGCCTCAAGTTGAACCAGTCATTTGTTGGTCATTCTCACATGTTCTGCTCTGCCTTTAAGCCATCACATCTTGCATGCAGAACAAATTATATGTCAAAAACATTCTGGTTAGGTTGATATCAGGGTTCCACCACTGGAAGCCTTGCTTAGTCATAGAAGATGGATGGTTTAGGATCTACATTTCTCATTACTAGGAGTTTTCATAGGATTACCCTTCTAGTCTTATGGAAGTTTCCAATGCATTAGGTTTCCACATTGCCCCCAGTACGCTCCTATTTCCATTCAACTCTCCATGTACTCTCTTCTTTTATCCTTTCTCCACCCCTGTTCCCATTACTACCTGACCCTTGTCCACCTGTTAAATCTATTGTATTTCCCCTTCCCAGGGAGATCCAAGTGTCCCCCTTGAGCCCTTCCTGCTTATCTGGGTTTACTGACTATAGCATGATAATTCCTTACTTAACAGCTAATATCCACTTAAAAGTGAGTACATACCATGTTTGTTATTCTGGGTTACCTCAGTCAGGATTATATTTTTCTAGTTCCATTAATTTGCCTGCTAATGTCATGATGTCATTGTTTTTAACAGACGGGTAATAACACTTTAGTGTATAAATGTATCAGATCTTTAAATCTATTCTTCAGTTGAAGAGCATCTGTGTTGTTTCCAGTTTCTGGCTATTATGAATAAATATACTATAAATATAGGAGAGCAAGTATTCTTGTAGTAGCATGGAGTGTCCTTTGGGTGTATACAAAGGTACATACTTGATCTTGAAGTAGATTGATTCCCAATTTTCTGAGAAATTGATATATTGATTTCTATAATAGCTATACAAGTTTTGTTCTCTAACAAGCAATGGATGAGTATTCCACATAGATTTCATATGTAATTCTACCAGATTTTCAAAGAAGAGTTAATGGCAATGTTCCTCAAATTATTTCACAAAATAGAAACAGAAAGCATAGTACCAAATTCATTTTAGGAGTTCAACTGAAGATAAAGGAGATATATGTCATCCCTGTGGGGTCCTGGGAGGCTCTTGCTTTCCTGGCATCTGGGACTTTCTGGTTGTTACCCCCAGTTCTGCATCCCCCATTGCTCCACACCTTTGTGCAATTTCCTGTCCCTCTGTGCATCTCCTCCATCTCTTCCCATACCTGCTTTTCCCCTCCATCTCTTCTCTTCCTCCAAAGTCCCTCCCACCCTTTACTTCCCTTAATTATTTTGTTCCCCCTTCTAAGTAGGACTGAAGCATCTACTTCTTGGTCTTCCTTCCTTTTGAGCTTCATGTGGTCCATGAGTTATATCGTGAGTATTCCATGTTCTTCGCCTAATATCCACTTATCAGTGAGTATATACAATGTGTGTTCTTTTGTGACTGAGTTACCTTAATCAGGATGATATTTTCTAGATCTATCATTGACCTGCAAATTTCATGAAGTCATTGTTTTCAATAGCTGAGTAGTATTCCATTATGTAAATGTACCAAATTTTCTGTATCCCTTCCTTCATTGAGGGACATTTGGGTTGTTTTCAGCTTCTGTCTTTTATAAATATGACTGCTATGAGCGTAGCAGAGCATGCATTCTTATTTTTAATAGTTGAGTAATATTCCATTGTGTAATTAACGACATGTTATCTATTCTTCAGTTGAGGGGCATCTGAATTGTTTCCACATAGGTTGGACCAGAAAAGAAAATCCTCCCTCTGCATAATAGTTAAGACATTAAGGTACAGAGCAAAGAAAGTAAAACTATTAGCACCTACAAGGGAAAAGGCCAAGTTCATATAAAGGCAGAATCATGAGAATTACATATAACTTCTCAACAGAAACTCTAAAAGCCAAAAGGACCTGGACAGATTTAAAGTAGACCCTAAGAGACAGCAGATGTCAGCCCACACTACTATACACAACACAACTTTCCTTATGATAGATGGTATGGGATGTTTAATAGATCTACAGAAGCAGAGCATAATGCTTGTCAGATGATAAAATATAATATGAAAGGCCAAAGAATAATTCTTGATTACAGCTGTGATGGTTAATCTTGGTATTCACTTGATTACATCTGGAATCAACTAAAACTTGAACAGTTAATCACAACTGAGAATGATTTTCTTGACTGGATCATTTGAAGTGATAAGTTATACCCTAAATCTTGGCCACATCTTCTGCACCAACTTCCATAAAAGGACATAGAAGGAAGCTTTTGCTTCTATTATGTGTTTGCTCTGACTGTTCCTGGCAAGTAAATTCATTCTACTGCAGAGACATTCCTTCAACATCATTAGAGCCTTATTCTTTAGGATTTAATATTGACTGTGGACCAGCTGAGATATCCAGCACTGTGGACTGCACAACAACCAGATTCTTGTACTTTCCATTGGAAGACAACAAATATTGGACTAGATAAACCATCCTGGAATTCACTTCAATCAATCCACTTCTAATATATTCATTCTATCAGTTCTGTTAGTGGCACACGCCCTTAATCCCAGCACTTGGGAGGCAGAGGCAGGTGGATTTCTGCGTTTGAGGTCAGTCTGGTCTACAGAGTGAGTTGTGAGTTCCAGGACAGCCAGGGCTACGTAGAAAAACCCTGTCTTGAAAAACAAACAAACAAAAAACAAAACAAAAACAAAAAACAAAAACAAAAACAAACAAAAAAACAAAACAAAACAAAAAACAAAAATAAGAGAGAGAGAACTCTGACTATTAAAGTAGTCTACTGTTTTAACATTAACTGCTGTTTTTACTTATGAAAATCAGGAAGGATATATCTTAATTTTTCAAACCATAAACATACTTTAAAGAGAATCAGTCATCTGAAGTGATAAGTGTATTATTGACTTACTTACAGTGACCACTTCTCTGTATATATGGTGGTATACTTGAAATATAAGTAAGGATTCTTTTCACTTTTATACCCCTAAAACTCATTAAAAACTTAGAAGAAAGTAAACAGTAGTATTGTGGCTTCTAAAATATGAATATATGCAATTTGACTATGCAGTTTAGCTTTCTTTGTAGAAATTTTTATACATAGAATATGTTCCAAAGGAAAGTTATGCATTAGGATGATAGATTTGTAAACAACTAGTTAAATTTAATTATATTTTTGTTATCAATTTATAGCTATATTCCTATAGATATGTATTTTGCCTTCATTAAATTATTCTCTCTCTCTCTCTCTGTCTGTGTGTTATGGTGTTATGGACTAGGGACTATCAGGTCCATTTTAGTGGCTATTCTCTGAGGTATCTGAAATACAGAACAATCCCCAGCTCTTTCTATTTCCTCACTCTTGTACTCATATAAATGCATAGTCTACATCTGGCCTCTAAAACTTTACCTACACTTAACTTTTTACTCCTTAAGGGAAATCTTTTGGCAACTAGTTTTGAAATTAAAATTCCTCTTAATATGTTTGTAAGATTAATTGTCAACAGAGAAAGTATATGTTAAACTGTATTTCACCATGATTTTTATATATGCACTTCAATTTTTGAGCTGTACTGGAGTTTATTATTTAGGACTTTGCCTTCAAGTTGTTCATTCATGACATTTTTCTCAAAGGTCATGTTTCTATAAAATGTATAGTGATTTTGTCCTTAGGGAATCTCTGGAAATGCATAGCCTGCCTTCATAATGACAATTAAAGTCCCAATAAATCTAATTAGAAGGAAATTACCATTGGACTTACAATGATAGGATAGTTTATCATTGTGGGCTGTATAAAATATCCACAAACTTTGTTTTCTCTTAAAAAATAGAGTCAAATGTGTGAAGCTGTTATTCAGGACCTACTAGTCAGGTACCATATTCCTGAATTTGGGCCAAATGACTATGTTCTTACTTAAATAACTAAGGATATATGTTTATTTGCAAGGATTTTTAAAAAACTCTTTTGTGGTTGATAATCCTCCACACTAAGGTTTCATTGTGACTTTTAAAATGTATGTAGTTCCGTATAAAACTGTAATGATTTAGATGACTGAATATTATAAAAATCCATAATATATTTTCTTGCTTACTGATCTAAGCAATTAGTTCCTGGTGTAACTACTTGAGGGATCTTCCACTGAATAAGCAGTTGATAGTATCAAGTCAGACTTTTTCTTAGTATTGTTTAATATGTGAGGCACTGGAGAATGATATATCACTGTAGTTATTGAATGAGTGGATATAAGTAAACTAGCATAACTCTTAAGCATGTTGCTACTTGGGTGATATAAGTGGCAGGACAAATAAGAGGAAGAACAGAACCAGTCAAGTTTAGTGAAGTAAGGAGTATAAATGAGCACAGAATGTGGGAGTTGCCTCACTGAAAATGATGTAGGGCAAGAGGGCAGATATTTTTATAATGAACTCTACATAAGTATGATGAGATAATAATGAAATATTGGGAGAAATATGATGTAGAGAAAGGAAGGGAAAACATGAGAGCAGTGTTCTTGAGAGTGGTAAAGAGGCGGGCTGTTTAGATGACTCAGCTAGTAATGATGCCTGCTATGAAACTTTATGACCTGAGTGCCATTGTCCTCTAGGATCCACATCCTAGAGATAAAGAGAACTGTCTCCTGAAAATTGTCCTCTGACCTCATCGTGTGCGCTGTGGCATTTGCACACGTATATGGTATAGTTTTTTGGTACATGAAATAAAATTGTCTTTTTCTTCCTCTCCCTCCCTCTTTCCATTCTTTCCTCCTGTTGGTTTTCTCCCTTCATACAGAACTCCTTGCTTCCGTCTCCATCAGCAGTACAAATGTAACTCATATTTGCAGCAAAATATAGTTTTTCATATTTTCTCGTGCAAAGCATTTATAATAAACACGTGTATCATATTATGCTTATTTGTTATTGGACAGCCTTTTGATTGTTATTCTTTTCAATAGACATTTTACATCTAATACATCTTCTATTCTCTCTACTTATTACCATTTCGTTTACTAATTTAAAGTTTTTTCCTTCGTGTGATTATAAATAAGACAGAGAAGTATGTCCTTGACTTTAATTTCTATGGGGCAGATTTTAAAGGATAGATTGGTGAGATAATATGTTCTTATATTTTCTCATTCAATATATACTGTCAAATTATGTCTAAAACATAAAATTTAAATATTCTTTTCAACTACATGAGTAATTTATTACTGACTTGATAAGTATAGACTCACATATATCTTTTTCTTTTTCTACTTATATTTGTGTTTCAACATCCTATGTTTTTCATATATTTGGATGCATTTCTTTTAATTGATTTTTAAATATTAAAGTTAAGTTTTATGTAATTAAAATCCTATTTTTTATTTTTGAGATGATAATATAGTTTACTATATGCTTAATTATTATGTAATTTCTTGCATGCTTTTTTCTTCTATATATTAACATATTTTAATTTTACATTCTATCTTGAAACCATATTTATTCTGTTTTTGCTTATTGTACTAGTTTTATGTGTGATTTTATCAGTTTCAGGGAAAAACTAATTATGACAGCACTTATTTCACAATCTGTTCTTTTCCTGAATATATCTTTATTTCTCTTTCAGTTGGCCTGTAACACCATTGAATTTGGAGACTCCTATTTGTGTTATTAGTAAGTTCTGGAATAAAATAAGCCATGATCTCTATTTTCTTATTTCCAGAATGAATAAACACTATTTTAAAATTTCATGAAGTTACTGCTATCATTTCTAATTCTTTGTTTGAATACTGACATAAAAAAATACAGAAGAATACATGGAACAGAGAAATAATGTGACTGAGTTTGTTCTCTTGGGCCTTACTCAGAGTCCCGAAGGCCAGAAAATATTATTTGTTGTGTTCTTGGTCATCTATGTTGTGACAATGGCAGGCAATCTACTCATTGTTGTGACCGTTGTGGTCAGCCCAAGTTTAGATGCTCCCATGTACTTCTTTCTTGGCTACTTATCATTTATGGATGCTGTTTATTCAACCACAGTTACACCAAATATGATTATAGACTTACTCTATGAGAAGAAAACTATTTCCTTCAAAGCTTGCATGAGCCAGCTTTTCATAGGACACTTGTTTGGTGGAGCTGAGATCTTACTCTTAGTGGTCATGGCCTATGACCGGTATGTAGCCATCTGCAAACCCTTACATTATCTGACCATCATGAGCCAACGGATGTGTGTTTTGTTACTGTTGTTGGCCTGGTTTGGGGGATTTTTGCATGCTGTAGTCCAACTTCTATTTGTGTATAACCTTCCTTTCTGTGGTCCTAATATCATTGATCACTTCATCTGTGACATGTACCCCTTATTAAAATTAGCCTGCACTGACACCTATGTTATTGGCCTCACAGTTGTTGCCAATGATGGAGCAATCTGTGTGGTCATCTTTATGCTGTTGGTCATTTCTTATGGGGTCATTCTTCACTCCCTGAAGAATCTCAGTCAGGAAGGGAGGCGCAAAGCCTTATCTACCTGTGGTTCCCATATCACTGTGGTAGTCCTCTACTTTGTTCCCTGTATTTTTATGTATGTGAGACCTCCTTCTACTTTACCCATTGATAAGTCGTTGACTGTATTTTACACTGTTATCACCCCAATGTTAAATCCCCTCATATATACTCTGAGAAATGCAGAGATGAAAAATGCCATGAGGAAACTTTGGGCAAGTAAAGGGAAATGAAGTGGAAGAGAAATAGACCATAAGATGATGGGCACTAGGAAAGGCAGTCAACTTTCTAGGGACTATCACCCTAAAAGAATATCTAATCCTATACACAATATAGAAATCCATAGGAAAGCCGGAAAATTATTTTATTACCCTAAGTTTCTCCTCAATGTTAGTAACTAAGAGCAATGAAAACAATTATTATGTGAATTCTTTCAATGAACTACGTGTATTTTTAAGATTTTCAGGATGTCTAGAATATATGCACTAAATTTGTGCAACAAAATAGTTTTACACAGACTAAAGATTTATGTGCCATAATTAGGGCTGTAAATTTATTTTACTTTATAGAATAATTCTTTTGTGTTTCTTAAATAAATTTAATTGATTTTGAGAGCTGGGAAAGCTTATTACCAAGAATAAAGAAATAATATATAGATATTTGGATCATTCTTTACCTCTCACATTATTAATAGCACATTAATATTTAAAATATAATTTTAGTTTTATAATTAAAAGATCTATTTATATAATTTTTTAAAAATTCTTAACATTAGTATTAGATAGAAATAGTATTAAAGTTTTAATATTAATGATAAAGAGGCATATATTTTGTTCATACAAAATATCTAAACAAACAATGGAGATATATAGAAAAATACCAAGTCTTGTTTTCACAATTGGAAAGTCATATGAATTCATCTGGTGGCTGGTATCTTTGCTAACATATTTTCATAGTTATAAAATCAACCCATCAAAGTTCTGAGCTTAGAATATCTGATATTTTGCTATTTTTTAATGTCTGTCTCCTTAAGAGCTCATGGCATATTGAAAGGGAACAGCTTCTGACTTTCATATGTAAAAATAACAGAACTCAGTCCATGATGTATAGTGATATAGTGCAGAGTCTAACATTAGATGTTTTAGAAAATACCATATTCAAGAAACCTTTCAGGAAAATATAGTCAAGAGAAAGAGAATAATGGATTGGTTCAGATTCTTCCTGGTACCATGCTACAACCTCTTGGTCTTATTATCAGCCCCTAGGGATGGTGTTCCCACAGAACCCTAGCCTAATCCTCCGTCCGGAGTAATGCACTGCCAAATACTACCACTGGCATCATCACAGCTCACTTATAGGAAGTCCAGTCCTCTTGTCTTTGTAATAGAAATAATTCAAAGCAATTGGAATGCAACAAGGAATAAGTCACCAATGCCCCCCAATAATCATGTGCTTTATGTTGTTATAAGCCAGATAGCAAACAACAGTTTTCTCATTGAATAATACAGAGGATTGAGCCTTCAAGAGTAGGTTACTCATCAAGAGTAGGTTGGAGTGGTACCAACCCGACAGTGGTTAGTTAATCAAACAATGTTTGCAACAAGATTGCAGCAGTGAATTATGCTGGCTGGTCACTGTTGTAAATCATAGGGTATGCAGCTAAGTTGGTAACTACTGTTACCCTCTGATAGCATGCATGAACCTTCCTATATCATGAACGCTGGTCAGCAGTGGTAAAGCCTCTAGTTAGGCACTAGTTTGTCGTTTCTGTGTGCAATGAGATATGTAAATGTTGTCTTCAGTAATAAGGCCTTAAATCAGTTTGTGAAGAGCAGCCAAGAGCTTTGGCAATAGCCTGAATTGTTTGAGGTTTTCCATAGAACTGCTTTGACCAATGATTAAACCAGATGCAACCCATATATGGCAGTGGAGATTTTGATTAATGAAGAAAGATATCTAGTTAAGGCAGTACCTCCCTTGTGCTTAGAGTGATTCTATTTATATTTTTTTCATATATATATATATATATATATATATATATATATATATATATATATTTACAAGCTTCTAAGGTAGTAGGTTTTCATGCAAACATTCAAATTGTCCTTCGTGTTAGTTGTCCCTCCCTTACATCTCTCCATCACTCCATCCCTATTTAATCCTTTAGCTCCTTTCCTTTTTCTCCATAACTGTGTATTCACATATATAACACAACATACAATATTTTTAGGAAGTCTTTGTTACTCCTTCCCAGGATGATTTCCTCTGGATTCACCCATTTAAGTGAAATTTTCCTAGTTCCATTTTAACAACTGAGTAATATTCCATTGTGTAAATTTACCACAATTTCATTATCCTTTCTGTCCTTGATGGCTATAATCATTGACAAATCAAATTCAAAAGAATGACCACATGACACAAAGAATTAAGAATTACAGGTCTTCCCCAAAGTTTCAAGCTTCCCCTATTCCCAGGCCTGTGGCCAAAATAATAATAATTGCAAACTTATCATTATTTAAACTTTAACTTTTGACTTATTATACTTCAGAGCTCAGAGCTCCAAGACAGCTACATGCATTTTCCTGTGAAGCTTTAATGATAAATGACATGGGCAAATCTTCCAGGCTATGGCCAGAAAGTATCAAAGTAACCCTTAACTAGGCAGTTCTACTAGCTTTCTGCCTCTGCACATAGTACACAATGACTCTCCTAAGAGTCCCAGTGTTTTGAATTAACTTTACTAATATATAATTTTATACATGCTATGCTTTCTTATGGAGACCAGGAACCACTTCTCAAATGTTGTGCAAAACCCATTTCATAACTTCAATAGCTTATTCCTTTCTTAGGGTCACAATATTGGCTCTGCTTCATTTTCTAATAGTTTCTTCAAACTTTCCTTGCAAGTCAAAAATTAATCTGAAACTACCATTGTGCAGTTATTGCATTGTTTCCAAGATGAGAACACACCGGACGCACCTGGACCTTTAGGACTGTGCTGTGCTGTGCTATGCCACTACTCCTCAATTTTTAATTTTTTAAGAATCATTACATCAAGGAATATCTAGTTTCACAGAATTCACCAGAGCAGAAGAAGAAGGGAGTAAGAAAGTCAGATATAATAGAATAATTATGCACACCAAGGCTAACTGAAAAGCAGTCACACACAAATGAAATCTATACAGCCCTTGTCCAGGTTTGGAGAAGTGGAAACAGCTTTTTTTTTTCTTTTTCTTTTTTTAACAAAGAGCTGCTGTGGGCTACTGTGATGTCTGCATCCTGGCCTGTTGCAGACAGTCCCTTATTTCAGATGGCGGGGGTCCCCTGGAAGGAGGTATCTCCTGCTTTTCAAGGTCCCAGATGCCATCCTTTTTTAACAAATGCTGCTGCAAATTTTTGAGATATCTCCATCCCAGCCTTCTGATGGGCAGTCTTTGTTATGGTATGCTGTCCCCAGCAGGCTGTTATGAATAGAGCACTTAGTCTTAAGTGGATTGTCTTCATTAAACTCCATCACCCAGGGATCAGGGAGCTATATAGAAGAGAACACCAAAAAGATTGTAAGGGGGAGGAAGACTTCCAGGAAACTGTCTGAAGAGGTAACAAGACCGATGGACACATGGATTTATAAAAACTCTGGTAGCTAGAGTGGTCCTAACATTGGGAGGGGCAAGTGGACATGAGCTCTCACCCGAATAGTTTTGGTTTGTGTTTTATAGTGTGTGTGTGTGTGTGTGTGTGTGTGTGACTTTCTTTTGTTTCATTTTTTATTATTTTCTAAAAAGTGAGATATAGATCATGTAATTGGGTAGGACAGGAAGTAGTGAGGTTTCTGGGAAGAGTGAGTGGAGGGAAAAGTCACAATCAGAATATATTGTATATATAAAGAAAGCAATGTAAGGTAGATGCCTATCCTACATCTCTTAGCTGCTCAATTTTTGTGTTTATTGAATGAAACAGAAAGTTTTAATTTTCCAACTCACTGAGCATATTCAATTGATTGACTTAGCACACGGATTATTTTTGCATGCAGTGCACTGTTTCTTCCATATCCCATGATTCTATGTTTTCACATGCAACTGATTGCTAATTAAAGGTATTTTAAAAAGGCTGTGAAATAAAAAGTTTCCACTACTCCCTTCCAAGTCAATCAATCAATCAAACAAAAAACCAGAAAAACAAGAAAGAAAGGAAGAAAGAAAGAAAGAAAGAAGAAAAGAAGGAAGAAAGGAAGGAAGGAAGGAAGGAAGAAATAAAGAAGGAAAAAAAATAAGCTAGCCAAAATTATTCCAAACCAAAATATGAGCAAATCACAGAAAAATGAAAACCAGGGCAACATGGTGTCTTCAAATGACTGTGATTTTTCAACCTCAAAACTAAAAGAAATTGAAATTGGTAACGTGCTAGAAGATAATATTTTTAAAATCTAGTAAAATGGTCAATGACCTGAAAACAGACAGATGATTTTATTCAGGACGTAGTGAAGAAAGTTAGCAATGGAGAAAATATCAGCAAAATAAGTGATGAAATAAACATGAAAATCTAGCAAGGAAACAAAAAATGAAGAAAAGTAAATATTTGAAATGAAAAAAACTAAATAAGGCAAATGAAAATCACAAAGAAATATTTCTAAAAGTCTCCACCAAGCAGAAGAATATCATGCACAGGGGACAAGCTTGAGAGTGCTGTATGCGAAGATTTATGAAGAAATTAAATAGGACCACCATATTCAAGAGCTATGTGCAATTATCAAGATTCCTGACCACATGACTGAAGGAGGTAAGATAAAGGCATAGTAAAAATAGCAAAGGCAAAACAGGGAATTTCTGAAATTTACTTTTCTTTTTTAGGTAAATGTTTTTGGATGACTTTATACATGAGTGCTGAATTTCCATCATCCCTGTCCAACTCCTTCCATCCCCCTACCTACCCTCAGATTCATAACTGCCTTTTCTTAAATTAATTTTATTATTACATATATATATCCATACAAACCCACCGAGTCAATTTAGCATCATTTATTTCTTTGTGTGTCCATAGCTGGCCGTTTGGGTTGGGCAATTTACATAAGAGGTCTTCCTTAAAAAAATTGATTTCCCCTCTCCCAGTAAGCACTTGTAGCTCTTCATCGGGGGCAGGGGGAGGAAGAAACATGGAATTTTACCCATCTATGTTAGCATGAAAAGTGATGTTGTCATTATACAAGTTTTGTTCAAGCAAACTGTAGAGTTCAGTTTTCATGAGTACATATTACTTTTCATGTCTAGGTAATCTATGTAGATTGAGATATCTTGCAACTAGGGCTTATATTTCTGACTCATCTTCCATGTATTCTTTGAGCCTTAGGACTAGGCGTTTGTAGTCTCCACCTGGTATAAAAAGAGGCCTCTTTGCTGAGGAGTAAGAGCTACACTAATCTGTGGGTATATGGGTGACTATTTAGAATGTAGTTAGAGATTACAATAGCTTAGGAAAATATAATTAGTTCTCCTCTGTGTCTGTCACCTCACCAGTCTCAGGTAGTTGGGTAGATTTATAGTACCAAGGATGAATTCCCTCCCACTGATCAGACCTTTATTCCAAACTAGACATCTGTAAGATGAATGCCCATCCTCAGTGAGGAGGCTTCCAGATGAGTTTCTAGTTTAATTCCTCCCAGGTCTCTGTCTGAAGTGTGTACTGTCATCAGCAATAGTGTATTGCCTTCAACTTCTGGAAGCAACTAAGGGCTATGACAATTGCTCATATATTATTCTTAAAATGTTTCTTTCACTTATTTTAGTTTCTTTTTTTTTCTTTTGTTTTGGGTATGTGTGTGTGACCTTCCTCCCATTTGACTAATCCTCTATCAGGAACTTCTAGTTGGCCATTAAAATCTAAATATTGAAACCTTCATTGTAACTAATATATTTTTTAGTATTTAAACTTATAAAATTCATTTAATATCTTTAGTGATTTACAGATTCCTATAGTTCAAATTCATCTTTAAATAGCTCTTTTCTTATTATCTGCATATATTTATCCTTATTCTGTATTTCAGCAACATTGTGTGTTCCTCAACTTTATTTTTTGTACTTGAATGACAGATCTAGCATATAAAACATTTGTACAGATAAGTCAAGCCGGTTGTTTTTATTGTCCACTTCTTTTCAGACAGTGAACTCTTTTTCTTGTCTCTTAGGACAACAGCAGCCCCACAGGTCATCCCCTCTTTTGTTTGTAAGGCTTTTAAAGCCTTTCATTCTCTCTCCTTATTGTTCCTTTTATGATAATTGGTACTGAGAAATGTTCCTTTTAATTTCATATGTGACAAACACATATGAAATTAATTTTTTCTTAAAGAAGCAAATTTCAATTTTGACCTAGTGTAGGCATCATATGATCTCCAAACACGTTCAGACCAAAGGAAGCATTAGTAGTTCTTTGAATTCAGTTTGGAGAGACTTAGGAAATTGCATCCATTAAAAACTTCATCAAGTGACCCATTCTTCTGCTTTTGTCAGTTTTCAATTTGTCAGAAAAATGAGATAAGTACAACAACTCCAAAATTAATTTTTTTATTTCTTACAATTACATTTCTTCTGGCATACATATTAGCTCATAATTCTGTCATGATAATTTGTATTATGATGACTTTATGTTTTGATTATTTTTACAGAATGAAATGTTTCATAGTGCTCAGTGTTTAACTTAGAAGAAATACATATAACCTTTGGGATTGATGGCTCTATTTCATTTATTTGGTAAGCTGAAAACAGACAACTTACAATGAAGCTTGTTTACATGTGCATTTATGACATCAAAGATCCAGTGTCTATCTAAGCACACTATGTCTGTTCATTGGAGCTGATGGAATGCCAAGATAAAGGAATAACAGTGGTCGCCTTTAGGTACTATACATGCATTGAAAAATGATTGTTTTCCCTGTCTTCAGTTTGTTATAAAATTCATAATTCAACTCATAGTTATACTGAAAAGAAATAAAACGATTGATACCATAAATATCCTTACAACTTCCACTGATACAGATTCAGATCTTAACTAAAGCCTGAAGTGCCTTAACAGTGCATAAATTATATAGACTGTCTTCTGAAGAGCTAGACATCACTGATGCAGTCTAAAGTTCTGAATTTTCTGGCTTTATACACAGAGCTTCTTAGTTGGAGTGAGCCTCACAGAGAAATGCCATTGTGTGCTTGGTGGTTGGAGAGGAAGATGGGTATGCTCTCTCCATCAAAATGTTCTAAATTCTATTGGACTTACTAAAAATTTGATCATTTACAATTAATATATTATCAATCATTGCAGATCAGAATTTTTTACTTCATCTTATAGGTTCATTATATTACAAATAACTCAGAATCTCTTGGTAGCCCTCTTTCCTCTAGGGACTTGACCAGGGAAGAAACTTGTTTGGAAGAGCTTGCTGAATTTGAATTTGTTCCAAATAGTCTAATGAACAGATCTATGATGATTGCAGTCTCTTGTCTCTTAATGCTAAACTAGTGATGATGTAAAAGCTATAGGCTATATCTGCACATATAAAGGAAGGAGTTGTTCTTCAGGTAGAATGGCCTGAGGGCATTTTGAGAACTCCATTCTGTCCAAGCAAGAGGATGCCTTAGTTGGAGCCAAGACCTCAGACTAGTATGCTCTCTTCTCATGTCTATGACTGCTCCCAGAATTTTGTGTAAGGTTTGAATTTCTTTGGTGTAATTGTGCAATTATACAAATAGGTGTTCTAATTAAGAAGGAAGAAGAATTCCTAAAAAGAAATGATTCTTAAAAACAAAATAAAAATCTGCTTATACTTGGGGAAAACCTCAATCATCTTTTCTAAGAAATTAACATGAAGTTTTGGCTTGGTAATTAGAGGGACTAACACGTAGACACTTAAATGTAAACATTTCAATCATGAGTCCTCATAGCATAGTCAGTTTTCATTGTTTCACAAGAAATGATTGAGAGAAAAATTGGTGGAGTTTTTTTATTTTTTTTTTAGGGAAAAATTGTGTTGCTAAATTTTGAGTTTGTATATTTGATATATGAAATAATATTCCACATTAGGTTGATTTCCTTAACAGATCTAATTTTGCACCGCAATGAAAATATGTATCTTTATTTCTCCAAGAAGTTTTTGTTTCCTAGCAGGTAAGGATTTTTATCTACTGTTATATAGTAAATGTTGATTTTAAGTGATTTTACATTATAGACGTTCACGTGGCTGTTTTATATCCTCAGGAAGAATGAGTTAATTGAAAGCTCATGTTGAAATATCAAAATAGTCATCAATTATGATTATTTCTGGACCTATGCATAAGTTATTCATGTATTTTATTATCACACCATAGCTACGAAAGTGAAGGAAACATTAATTTTATAGACCCAGGACAAGTCCCAAATTACACATTTACATAATAACTGAGAATGATGCAAGATAAATTCCTATGATAAGTTGAAATACAACAGATGTCTAAAACACCATATATTCTCTCTGGGGGCAACTAAATTCAATAGCAAATTTATCAAACACAGAATCTAATTGGAAAATACCAGAGTCTGTTTTAGTTTTATATTTGACAGGTATTTATTTTTTGTATTGACAACAGCAAGGTTGTTGCTAAATATATAACAGACAAACCAATCAGTTTAGTACCTTGTATTTTTCTTTGTGAGATATTATATTTTGCCCAATATATTTACATGTAACTCATATTACATACGTGAATTAGAAAAAATATATCCTAACAACCATGCTACAATGTAAAAGAAAAAAATCTCTATCATGACCTTGCAAGGTATGCTAAATGACATAAGCAAGCATGTTAGTATTCAGAGTATTCAAAGACAAACTCATGCTCAGGATAGTGCGTAACTGATGTTAACTAAACATATATTTTAAATTTTTATTAAACATATTAGTGTGGTAATTTTGTGAATGCATATTTTATTTTGAGAAAAACATACTATTTTTCTTTTATATTTAAGATTATAATATAATTACAGTTCTCTCTTCCAGCATCTCCCACCTTCCTGGTACCCTTCCTTGCAATTTGAGAAAAAATATTCCTAATAATCTGTGTTAATATTTTAATGATATTAAGACTTTAATTTGGAAGCATGTTGAGATGATTCTTCATTTTTTTTGCTGCAAAATGTTTGATAATTGACACAATAAACTATAGTTCTAAATAAATAACTACATAATTAAGCAATAATTACATTGACTGATAGAACTATCTTATTAAAACTAGAACCCAAGTTTAAAAAGAAATAAACACACACAAAATGGGCTGTAATTTAAGGAGAACCAGCCTTAATCCTTTCACAGCTTCCTGTCCTGCAGCAGCTGTGCCTTTGTCCTGCTTCTTCAAGGAGAATCTCCTGAAGAGATGAAGCAGTTATGTGAATGAGACATTGTTGCCATCTAGTGAAATAGCAGATTCTTTCTGGTCCCTGTTTTATTTTATCTTCCATAGAATTATTTTTCTTATTTTCTTTCTAGTCTTCCTTTGGTTAGGCTTGTCACTCTACACTACAATTTGTGTGTGTGTGTGTGTGTGTGTGTGTGTGTGTGTGTGTGTCTGAATAGTGTGCATGTCTCACTTCATATTAATCTCCTAGTATCTGTATGTGGAATCCATTTGCTTCTATTTAAAATAGGTAAGTATTATATTTTCTTATAAATGTATTTATACTAAATCAAGTATGTCTAAAATGGATATAATTTTAACATAGTAGCTTCTAGTGTAGCAGTTGCCATAGTAGGAATTTATTTTGCTTGCTTAATAAAAATTTTAAAAACCAGGGTCAGAAATACAAATTATTTTTAAAATCAGTGTATTAAACAAGCAATGGGCAATGAAGTCATTGGTCCATGTAACAGTAAGTGGGTTACCTTTTTATACTAATGTTTGCTTTTTCACATGCGTGATATCCTAGTTTCAGTATCTCTTCCCACTCCTCCCCCATTTCTACTCCTCCTCCATTTCCCTAAAAAGAAGGAAAAAAAGAAAAGAAAAAAACTGTTCTTCTAGGGATATCAACCAAACATGTCATAACAAATTACAGAATGAATAGGCACAAACACTCACATCAAAACTGGATGAGGTGGCCCAGTAGGAGGAAAAGAATGCCAAGCTTAGACAAAAGAGTCAGAGACTCCGCCACTTCCACTGTTAGGATTCCCACAAAAACACCAAAGTAACACAACTGTAACTTAAATGAAGAGGACCTAGGTCAGACCCATAAGGCCCTGGCATTGTTGTGTCAATCTCAGTAAGCCCCTATGTGCCCCACGTAGTGCTCTCATGGTGTCCTCAACCCCTTTTGCTCTAGAATCCTTTCTTTCCCTTTTCTGTGGGGTTCCTCTGGCTTTGCTTAGTGTTTGGCTGTGGGTCTCTGCATCTGCTCCCATGAGTTGCCGGATAATGACTTCTGATGACAATCAGCACTGATTATGAAAACAGCAGAATATCATTAGGAATTACTTTATTGATTTTTCTTTCCTTTTTTTCTTGTTTCTTTCTTTTTTTTTTTTTTTTTAGCCAGTCATATCTGAATCTATCCTGGGCCCCTGGGCTTACCAACCTCTGGTTCCTGGCTATCCATGCAGTTTCAGGTGTGGGTTCCCTCTCATAGCATGGGACTTCAGGTGGACCAGTTATAGGTTGGCCACTCCCACATGTTCTGTGCCATTATCTCAGTACATCTTGTAGGTCGAGGTTTTTGTTTATTTTATCAAGTATCTTGAGATTCAATGAGTAAGTCAAAAGACTGAGCATCCTTTGAGACATGAATAACTGACCACCTAATACATATTGTGAAATATTTCAATAATATATGAGTTTTGGAGATATATACAATTTATGCATACATATATTTTATATACATGTTGACAGATATAACTCTATCAGTTCAAAGAACTGACTCTATATTTTCTCATATGTTGGTGAATAACTACCATCACTAAGAAGTGGGTTTGTTGGAAGCAACAACTATTTCTTTGTTTATCATGGCTTGCTTCTCTGTTAATTTATGAAGATTTAGAATCAGAGACATTAATTTTAATGTTTCAAATGAAATCATCTGAGGAACACAAATTTCTAAGGGAAAGTCTACTATGCTAGCTAAATGAGGACCTGAATAGATGCATGTTTCCTACTATAGAAGAAAAAGATGACGATGTGCTTAAGAATAGAATAGATTCATGGTCTTTTCCATTATATCATTGCAGATCCTGTTTTCCTGAGTTTCCCACTGAGAAACAATCCAAATATATTTAAATGGGACAGAGAAACAATGTCACAGAATTTATCCTCCTGGGACTCACTCAGGATCCAACTGGACAAAAAGCATTGTTTGTTATGTTTTTACTCATCTACATTGTGACAATGGTGGGCAACCTGCTTATTGTGGCCACAGTGATAGCCAGCCCCTCCTTGGGCTCCCCAATGTACTTCTTCCTTGCTTATTTGTCAATCATGGATGCTGTTTATTCCACTTCCACATCACCCAAGTTGATTATAGACTTACTCTCTGACAAAAAGACTATC
Source organism: Rhynchomys soricoides (assembly GCA_019843965.1). Classification (NCBI taxonomy): domain Eukaryota; kingdom Metazoa; phylum Chordata; class Mammalia; order Rodentia; family Muridae; genus Rhynchomys; species Rhynchomys soricoides. The sequence continues at coordinate 109,793 of JADRCH010007973.1, forward strand.
ACATTCACAGCTTGCATGGGCCAACTCTTTACCGAGCACTTATTTGGTGGTGCTGAGGTATTCCTCCTGGTGGTGATGGCCTATGATCGCTATGTGGCCATCTGTAAGCCGCTTCATTATTTGACCATCATGAATCGGCAGATTTGCATCCTTCTGTTGGTGATAGCTTGGGTTGGTGGGTTTGCACACTCTGTGATTCAGCTTGCTTTTGTGTCTAATCTCCCTTTCTGTGGACCCAATGTCATTGACCACTTTATCTGTGACATGTACCCACTATTGAGACTTGCATGCAGTGACACTTACTTCATTGGTCTTACTGTGGTTGCGAATGGTGGAGCAATCTGTATGGTCATTTTTATTCTTCTCCTAATCTCCTATGCATTCATCCTAAACTCTCTTAAAAACTACAGCCAGGATGGGAGACGTAAAGCCTTGTCCACCTGCAGCTCCCACATCACTGTAGTTGTGCTTTTTTTTGTCCCCTGCATTTTCATTTATGTTAGGCCAGTGTCTAACTTTCCTATTGATAAGTCAATAAGTGTGGTTTTTACAGTAATCACTCCCATGCTGAACCCTTTAATATACACTCTGAGAAATTCAGAGATGAAAAATGCGATGCAAAAACTCTGGTGTAAAACATCAAGTACAGGCAGAATAAGAGTGCACTCCTCACACTGAGGATTTCTGTTGTGTTTCTTAATAGACAGCCAACAGACTTTAACAAATGATACTGTTGTCCACTTATTTGCTTAATAGGTATTAATAAGGTATTGTTGATACTTATTTTATGACAAATCTACTAAGATTTTAAAAATAGTTCTACTTAGATAAGTAGATTATAAAACTATGTTGTCCTAGAAAACATTTTAATTTTATTCAATTTATTACTTACTGAATATGTGTTTTATAAAAGTAGAAAACTACCTTTAAAAAACTGGTATAAAAAAAAATGTTCCGCTTGAATGCCCAGTCTGGCCTTGCCTTGGTACGGACAGGATGACATGGTTCCTGCCCCTGGGACAGGGCCAGCAGACCTGGGTATCTACGAGTGTTGATGGCTGCCAAGGGTATGAGGCTTGTTTGTATAATAATGTACATATTTTACATTCTTCTTTTAAGGAAGTCCCCCTGTTAATCTTAATGACTCCATGATAACCAGACCACAAAAGTCCAGGAGGCAAAGATGTGGATGATGTCTCAGCAAAATAGTAAACTCTGGGACCTTCAGGACAGCCCTTAAAGCTGTCAAAAGGGACTCTAAAAACATGAGTTCTAAAATGTGTAATTTCTCAGTTATGCAAAGAGCAAGGATGCAATGTGAATTATATGAGGGGCCTCACGAGTCTAAAGGAATAAAGGCAGCTGCATTAATGAGCTGGCTTGTCAGACAGATACAAACGCAGGCAGATTCCTGAGATCAGGAACACAGGTTAGGGACTCAGAAAGCTTAGGCACAGAAGTAGTAGAAATGGTAATTTCAGGAATGGGTCTCACCTGGGTAGCTTATCCATGCTTAAGGAGGCAGACAGATCTCTAAATTCCTTTGCAATGTTGAAAGAAAATGTGTGCTTGCTGGGTCCTCAGATTCTGATTCATAGGATAATCAAAAGGAAACCTGGAGTAAATGACTGGATTGATATGTAAAAGAGAGAACTTCTTAAGAGTATTGTCTGGAAGAGATATTTCCATGTCTGGAGATTTCCAGAAAGCAGATCAGAGAGAAAGAAAGCAGAGCAATGGGAAAGCAGGCTAGAAAGCTGTCTCCAGCAGAGCATAGACTGCCAGCTTAGACCCCCGATTTGACTTTGACTTCATTTGTTTTTGCTGCTCCCAGACATCCCTTCTCTCAGAACCCCTCTCCAAGCAGAGCCTGGTCCTTGGATAAGGGACATGCCAAACTGGACAGGGAAAAGCTCAGGAGGCATCCACCCTACCCAAACTGGACAGGGAAAAGCTCAGGAGGGACCCACCCTACACAAACTGGACAGGGAAAAGCTCAGGAGGCATCCACCTTACACAAACTGGACAGGGAAAAGCTCAGGAGGCATCCACCCTACACA